>JAJAGP010002518.1:7054-18148 GCA_025084515.1 Ancistrus triradiatus
CACCAAATAACAAGAACATAAATAGCAAACGTTTACATAAACGAGATACCTAACAACACGTTAACTTAACCGGTATACACAACCACATGAAAATATTACAGAGATACACCGCAACACGTTAACCGAACCGGGTATCACATCCACAAGTTAACATTACCGAGATACTCAGCAACAAGTATACCGAACCGGTTTTCACAACCACAAGTTAACCTAAAACGGGCTTACCACAGCACGACATAGAGATCCAATAGATCCGACGAACAAATGAGAGAGACGCAGAGGAAATCTGCCAACCGCCGCAACAGTCAAAAGGAAGTTTCTCTGAAAAACATCCAAACAATGCTCCGCAATCCGGTAGAGCTAGGGCCCTGCTTAAATAGAGCGTAAAACACCTGAAAGTCATCTGAATCAGGGCCTTAGGTTCTCCTTCAGGTGCTCCACAGAGCAGCGGAGCATCGCTAATGTCCTTGTCCAGATCGCCCCCAGGCGGCCAGGAGGAGCACATGAAGTCCAAGTCCCCGGCAATCCGTGACAGTACACCCTCCCAAAAGGAGCCCGAGACAAAGCCAGGGCTCCTTAACAGGCCCCTCGGGCCCACTTGTCCAGTCAGGGGGCTTTCTCTCCGGGCGAAGCCTGGGGGGAGCGAGGTAAACAGCCCGTTTTCTGCAACAGAGGCCCTCATCATACACACGGCCTCTCGGGAACTGACGGCCTCCTGCTGGGCCTCACTGGAACTGACGGACGGCTACTGGATCAGTCGCCCTCGGTGCAGGCACAGGTCTGGAACAGACACTCTCGGTGCGGGAACAGGAACACACGCTCTTGGCACGGCTACTGGCTCCGGATCCAGAACGGACTTCCTTGGAGCTGGTACCGGAACGGACGACCTCCGGCATTGGATCTGGAGCGGGTGTCGGCGCGATTGTCCGTGGCATGGGAGTCGGCACAAATGTCCGTGGCATGGGAGTTACGTGAGCAGACCCCGAACTAACGGACACACATGGCTCATACACAGAGCTAACATGCTTAGAACCGGGATGACCAGATGCTAAAGATACAATTACTGAGTTAGCGTGTTCAGAAACAGAACTTCCAGACGTCCTCGGCTCAGTTATTGAGCTAGTGTGTTCCGAAACGGAAAGATAAGGCGCTATCGGCTCAATCACTGAGCTAGCGAGTTCGGAGAGTGGACAACACGACGCTATCGGCTCAATCACTCAGCTATCAAGTTCAGATACACAAACATCTATCGCTATCAGCTCTATTACTGAGCTAGGTCAGAAATACCAGTATCCACCGCTATTGGCTCTAATACTGAGCTAGCGTGGTCAGAAACACGAACGTCCACAGCTATCGGCTCAAATATTGAGCTAGCGAGGTCAGAAACACGAACATCCACCGCTATCGCCTCTACTATTGAGCTAGCGAAGTCAGAAACACCAATATCCACCGCTATCAGCTCTAATACTGAGCTAGCGTGGTCAGAAACTCCAACTTCCACTGCTATCGGCTCTACTACTGAGCTAGCGTGGTCAGAAACACGGACGTCCACGGCTATCGGCTTAAATACTGAGCTAGCGAGGTCAGAAATACTAACATCTATCGCTATCAGCTCTATTACGGAGCTAGCGAGGTCAGAAATACAAATATCCACCGCTATCGACTCTAATACAGAGCTAGCGTGGTCAGAAACACCAATATCCACCGCTATCGGCTCTACTACTGAGCTAGCATGGTCAGAAACGGGAATCACATGCGCTCGCCGACGCTTGACTAGAATGGTCCGGCTGCTGGCAAGCTGGGGATCTAGCTTATGGCTAGCCAAAGCAGGCCAGACAGGGCGAGTGATGAATTGAAGAGCTATCAGAGAGACCAAACTGGTCCCACAGCTCACTAATGAGCTGGTCATAAGTCCCCAGAAACACCCGGGACCAGTTGGCCTCTGCCCAGTCAAGTGCTTTGCCTCTGAGATGCCAGTTAATGAACACGAGACGCTCCTCTTCCGTGTCATGAGGGTACTGGCGCAAGTAGGCCGAACACTGTCGAAAAAATTCACCACATTGACGGGGATCGCCGTCAAATTTTTCCGGCAGCTCGGCCCTCGCAGGCAAAACTGGGGCAGCACGATGACCTGCCGTCTCCTGTGTTTGGCGGAGCGTTCTGTCACGACGGGCTTGTACGGGAGGCATGGAGACGAACGCAGGTTCTATAGTAATGACCATAAGGATTTATTTAACGTACGGGCTTGCAGACACAGGTACGTGCGGACCCCACCAAATAACAAGAACATAAATAGCAAACGTTTACATAAACGAGATACCTAACAACACGTTAACTTAACCGGTATACACAACCACATGAAAATATTACAGAGATACACCGCAACACGTTAACCGAACCGGGTATCACATCCACAAGTTAATATTACCGAGATACTCAGCAGCACGTATACCGAACCGGTTTTCAAGACCACAAGTTAACCTAAAACGGGCTTACCACCGCACGACATAGAGATCCAATAGATCTGCCGAACAAACAAGAGAGATGCGGAGGAAATCCGCCAACCGCCACAACAGTCAAAAGGAAGTTTCTCTGAAAAACATCCAAACAATGCTCCGCAATCCACTAGAGCTAGGGCCCTGGCTAAATAGAGCGTAAAACACCTGAAAGTCATCCTAATCAGGGCCCTTCTACTTCAGGTGCTCCACAGACCGGTGGAGCACCGCTAATGTCCTTGTCCAGATCGCCCCCAGGCGGCCAGGAGGAGCACATGAAGTCCAAGTCCCCGGCGACCCGTGACAGTAACCTTGCGTGTGTTGCTGAAATGGCTGTTTTAGTGATGTTAAATAAACCAAATAAACAAACAAATAAACAAAACTTTTGGGGAAACAACCAAAATAAATTTCCCCCAAAAATGTTGTGCTGTCCTTGAACCAGGTTGTTAGAATGGTTCATGTATTTATATTCGGATAAAAGTTTTCATCTGAATGAGAAGTCTCGCTTTTGTCACAAATGTGCGCGTGTGTGCGCGTGTGTGTGTTTCATTGCAGGTAAATGAATATCTAAGAGAGAGCTTGGCTCAGGAACAGAGAGCAAAACTCACACTTGAGGCCAAATCCATCTTCCAGAAGGTTTGTATTTTTCTGTTTTAAGCCTTGCTTGGATTTGTAAATACATTAGGATGTGTGTTTTTGCAGAACTACACTAGATATTCTGGTGTGAACAGCACATTAGTTATTTCCCAAGAGAACGGTAATTTGTGAATAGAACAGGTTAGGGTGACTTTACAGAAAATGTTGTAATATAGTATTGGAAGAAAGCCCTGATCTGAGAACAGGGATCATTGTTTAGGACCACTGTCAGTGTGTGTGGTCATGTCAGCGCAGCACAGTGGAACGAACAGAGTGTGAGTGAGGGTTGTCTGTAAAATCTCGCGTTTACTGCAGATTAGTTTATTTTAAAGTTTATGGTTTATGGCCGGGCTCTCAATCTCTGATCTATTTAATTCCAAGGGTGTTTGATGGGGTTCAGGTCAGGGCTCTGTCAAGTACTTCCAAACCAAACTCACTGAACTGTGCTGTTACGCTGTTTGTGCACTGGGGCACAGTAATGCTGGAACAGAAAAGATCCTCAGCCAAACTGTTCCACAAAGTTGGAAGCATGCAATTATCTAAAATGTCACTGGAAATAAGGGGCCTAGGCCAAGACCTGAAAAAACAACCCCATAGGATTATTCCTCCTCCTCCTCTACCAAACAGTTGGTACAATGCAGCCAGGAAGGTAACGTTCTCCTGGCATTCACCAAACCCAGATTGATCGGTCAGACTGCCAGATAGAGAAGCATGATTCGTCACTCCACAGAACACCTTTCCGCAGCTCGAGTGTCCAGTGGTGTCATTCTTTACACTGCTCCAGCTGATGCTTGGCATTGTGCTTGGTGATGCAAGGTTTTCCTGCAGATACTCAGCCGTGGAAACTCATGTCATGAAGCAACACATGAAGTGTTGCTGACTTTTATGCACTATGCCCCTTGGCACTCGCCGACCCTGCATTACTTTGTGGCTGAGCTGCTGTGGTTCTTAAATGATTCCACTCTTCAGTAATACCACTCACAGTTGATCATGGAATATCTAGGAGAGAAGAAATTTTACAAACTGACTTGTTGCAGCGGTGGAATTCTATTACAGTACCACGGCTTTTTTTTTTTTTTTTTATGTATGGCTAGGTGCTTGATTTTATACATCCACAGAATTGAATGAAACACCTGTTTCAATGATTAAGAGGTGTTTCCCAACACTTTTGTCCATGTAGTGAAGGTTTGGAAGGATGTAATAACAATTCTCTACAATTGTAGTACTTACATTTTCTGTTATTTTTTTTGTTGCATTGACCAGAAGCATAAAACTAATACATTTTTTTGTGATACTTCATTCTCGAATATAATTTCCATGAATTTTCCCATGTTTTCATTTGTATTATATTTTTGTTTTTGTTACAGCCATGTGTTAGATATAGTGAGATATAAAGAATTTAGCTAAAACTTTTAAAAGGCACTGATATCAGATCAGTACTTGGCATTGGCTGATGCCCAGGTTTCAAAATAACAACTGGCTTTGATTTTATCTCTAGTTTAAACATGAAAATGTGATGCCTTTGTTTTGCATCACCCAGGCACAGTACAGAAAGGATGAGCTGAAATTACAACCTGCTCTCTTTCTCCCTCTGGTGGACAACCTTCTGAAAGACAACACGGATGGCTGCGCTCTGGCTGCACTGCTGCATTTCTACTGTTCCACTGCAGTGCCACTAGAAGGTACTCCAACTTTAACACCTTGTATTTCGTTCTTGTGGTTGTTTGAGATTTAAAAGCAAAAGCATTTTGGTCATGTGGCCCAGAATAAATACAGTGTGTAAAATCATGGTGTTCTGATGACACACTGTTTTCAGCTTCACATAAGTGATGGATGGTTTTGTCTGCTATGTCACATGTTATGTGATAACTTACAGTTGTGGTTGATATTAAAGTGGGTTTTTAACAGGCACATACACACCTTGGGCAGTAAGCACAAGATGGAGTGATTTGTATGGTCAGTGTCGCTAGATGCTGGGAGCTAAAGTTGCTATGACAAATTTCTGCAAACTGTAATGCGTACAGTCCTGGGCAAAAAAACAAAGAGCTAATCCCAAAACTGCAAAATATTAAACTTTCAATGGTCTCAACAGCAAATCATTGATTAGGAAATTAGGAAGAATTAAACAAACTGAAAAAGTAACTTGGCATGTGATAGCCTTTCCAATTGATTTCCTTAAATATTTAAGTCATGTGGGTAAACTTGTGGACAGCTTTTCTTCAGTGAGAAGAGTCTATGTTGTTCCACTCAGTAGTAATGGCCTTAAACAGTTGATTACCTCTGATGGACTTGTTCTCAAGCCACTGCTTGGTCTTATGACAGCTGGTAGTATGGTAGTAAAGCTGCACTCACTGCAACTGAAATCATGATTCATCAGTCCACCCAATTCTTCTGAACCTCTCTCAGTCAAACCTTCTGCCAGAAAAGTAATTTTCTTATACAGCAATGGCTTTTAAACATCTAGATACAAAATCTGTGTTAGACAACCTTCTGGTTATCGTTCTTCTAGACAGAGTCTTGTTTTCTGAGGTCAGGAATTTTGCTGACAGCTTTTGAAGCACTTTTTTGAGAACTATAAATTTCAGCATTGAAAGTGTCATCTCTGCTTGAAGAGGCTTTGGGCTTTGCAGATCCTTTCTTTCTGGCAGCATCACCTTTTGTGTCAAAGCATTCACCTATTCTCTTAATAACTGATAGAGAAAAAGTGATTTGCTATACCTTTAGGGTATTGTAAATTTCAGAATAGCTGCAGTTCACACGACAAAGACTAGCATGTGGATTGTAATACCAACCTTACACTAAACAAATTTCCAGTGATTCACAGCTGCAGATGGATTTTCAAAGTCGGTATGAAATCATGAGTCTTGATAAGTCTTTCTGTATGTGCATATGTGTGTATATATCTATATCTATATATACATACACACACACACACACATGTGACATGTGACCACATGGTATTCTCCCAGTCCTTTTCGGGAGCAAACTTCAGACGGGCCTGGACATGTACTGGTTTAAGCAGGGGGACACGCCTGGCACTGCAGGATCTGAGTCCCTGTCGGCGTAGTGTGTTACTGATGGTAGCCTTTGTTACTTTGGTCCCAGCTCTCTGCAGGTCATTCATCAGGTCCCTCCGTGTAGTTCTGGGATTTTTGCCCACCGTTCTCATGATCATTTTGACCCCACGGGATTAGATCTTGCGTGGAGCCCCAGATCGAGGGAGATTATCAATGGTGTTGTATGTCTTCCATTTTCTTACAATTGCTCCCACAGTTGATTCATGAACACCAACCTGCTTGCCTATTATAGATTCACTCTTCCCGGCCTGGTGCAGGTCTACAATTTTCTTCCTGGTGTCCTTCAACAGCTCTTTGGTCTTGGCCATGGTTGAGTTTGGAGTCTGACTGTTTGAGGCTGTGGACAGGTGTCTTTTATACAGATATCGAGATCAAACAGGTGCCATTAATACAGGTAATGAGTGGAGGACAGAAGAGATTCTTAAAGAAGAAGTTACAGGTCTGTGAGAGCCACAAGTCTTGCTTGTTTGTGGGTGACCAAATACTAATTTCCACCATGATTTATAATTAAATTCTTTAAATTGCTCAGATTGGGATTGGCTATAGATATTAGTAGATAATCTAAAATTATAAAGCTGCTTTGAGACAATTCTCCATGTAAATCTGATTTGAATACACACACACACACACACACACACACACACACACACACACACACACACACTCTTCCATATAAATTAATATAAGGATATAACTCTGTCCCATATTCAAGGAGATGAACAAGCATATTATGAGCTGTTACTCTATATACTGTCACCCTATAAGAAGTTATCTTGATAAAGTTGCAGTGTTGGTGCATTTTATCTGGGCTCTTCTGGGTGCACATGAAGTCTGGCTGTACATAGATAACCCATGTGTGCTGAAGAGAGACTGTATGACATTTGTTAAAGTTAAAGGAGCACTTTTAACCATGAACATTCATTTTGACATGTTTCCTGGTTCTGAGAAACACATGGACCTGTATTCTCCCTCATGAGAGAATGGATATGCTGTTACCATGGCTGCATTTTAGTCTGCATTCTACTAAATAGTGTGTCAAAGTAATATGCCATCTGGCATATTGTGTAGTAAGGGTTTGCAATATGACAATTTAAGATTGATCCAAATGTCTCCACAGTCTGTCTTAATGGAGAGATTACAAGAACCATCATGCTAAACACATTTTTTTAACTTCTGCTGATGTGGGGACCCAGTGTAAGAACCTGAAGATAGTCTACGCTAGTCCATCTCACATTTGTACAGTCACATGAATAAACCAATTATAACAGGAAATGGTGACTATAAAAGTTCATCATTAATTATATGGATCTGGTTTGGGTTTTACGCAATGGACAAGATGCAACAACAGTTATTTGCAACAAAAGAAAGGACTGTCACATCTGGTGGAAACACAGCAAACCTGTTCAGACACCTTGAAAGTAAGTACCACAAAACGTATCTAGTATGGGGAGTGCAAAATTGGCGAAACAGACACTGAATAACATCACTGATGCTGTGACATTGTACCAGGCCGCGAATACGATCCCAAACAAAATAGTGTACCTAACATCTGTTTTGGCCACTTCTGGTGATTTATGGTCTAGCTGGTCTTCAAAACCTTTGATTTTATGTTTTAAGTTGGGACAGTATGGAAAATGCATATAAAAAAACACAATGTTTCTTACATTTCCTTGGACCTTTCTTTCATCGTAGACAGTATGAACCTGATATATATTTTGTTTGGTCACCTTCATTTCATTTGTAAATAAACATCCGTTCCTGCATTTCAGGCCTGCAACATATTCCAAAAACAGTTGGGACGGTAAAGCATTTACCACTTTGTAATATTTCCATTCCTTTTCACCACACTTAAAAGACATTTTGGCACAGAGGATACCGAGTGATTTAGTGTTTTAGGTGTTATTTTGTCCCATTCTTCCTGCAAACACGTGTTAAGATGTGCAACAGTAGGGGGTCGTCGTTGTTGCTTGTTTTGTTTTAAAATTCTCCACACATTCTGTAATGGGAACAGGCCAGTCTAGAGCCTGTACTCTCTTCTTTCGCAGCCATGTCTTTGTAATGTGTGCAGCATGTGGTTTTGCATTATCTTGTAGAAAAATATATGGACGTCCCTTCGAAAGATGATGTCTTGAAGGCAGCTTATGTTGCTCTAAGATCTCAATGTACTTTTCTGCATTAATGCTGTCATCACAGAAGTGTAAATGAGAAGTGTCAAGAGCACTGACCCAACCCCATACCATGACAGAGCCTGGCTTTTGGACTTGTTGCAGATAATAGTCTAGATGGTCCTTTTCGTCTTTGGTCCGGAGCACATGGCATCCATTTTTTTCCCCATAAAAGACCTGGAATACTGATTGGTCTGACAATAATATATGTTTGCACTGTGTGATGGTCCATCCCAGACATCTCAGAGCCCAGAGAAGTCGACGCCGCCTCTGGACAAGTGCTTTCTCAGGGATCAAAGATCCTGGGCATTCAGGTTAAGCTTGTACCCTTGCCCTTTACACACTGAAATTTCTCCAGATTGATTGAATTATTTAATGATATTATGCACTGTAGAGGGAGAAATATCCAAATCCCTCCCAATCTTACTTTGAGGTACACTGTTTTAAACATTTCAATCATTTTTTTACACATTTGTTGAAAAACTGGATATCCTCTGGCCATCTTTGCTCATCAAAGACTCAGCCTTTTCTGGATGCTGAAATCACATCATTATTTAGTTATAAATCATTACTAGCTCTAATTGCCTCTGTTCCAACTTTGTTGGGGGAATGTGTTGCAGGTCTGAAATGCAGGACTGGATATTCATTAACAAATGAAATGAAGTTGATCAGACAAAATATGAAATATCTCAGGTTCATATCGTCTGCAATGAAATAGAAGTCAAAGGAAATGTAAGGAACACTGTGTTTTTATATACAATTTCCATTCTGATTTGGGGTTGTACACCTAAGAACAAGATTTTGAAACATGACTGTGAGGTCGGCTTCTGATGTTAGGCAATAAGCCCTTGCTCACATTTGGTATTCTAGTACAGTTTCTAGGTGTCTCATGGAGATGAGGTCAATAGTTCTCAATCAAAATTGGCAAACCAATTCTCTATGGACTTTGTTTAAGGACAGCAGGGCAGAAAGTTCATGAACTGACTTGTTGGTAGCAGAAACCTGTCATTGTGTCATATTGAAAGTCACCAAAAATGCACCAAAATGCAAAGACAATCTCCCCAAGATAGTTCATCAGTTCTCGCAGGATGCTGCCTACAGGATGCTGTTGACTGGACATTTTTGGCTGGTGGACTATTTTCAGTCCAGCAGTGACACTGAGGTGTTTAAAAATTCCAACAGCTGATCCACTTGTATCAGTCCAACACACCACCAGTGTCAGTGCTGAGGATGATCCACCACCCAAACAGTACCGGATCTGTGGGGGTCCTGACCATTAGAGAACAGAGTAAAGGGGACGAACAAAGTATGCAGAGAAACAGATGGACTACAGTCTGTAATTGCGGAACTATGAAGTACTAAAACTTTAGTAAAGTCTAAAAAATATAAACTGAAAAGACAGAATACCTAAGATTTTTCAGTTTCTTAATAACTGGCTATTGTTATACCGTAGCTATAAAAACAGTCATGAAGATAAAGTTATAAAGTGATAGTAGTGCCTGGGAGAAATGGGGGATTGTGCATTTCCTTTATAGCAAGCACAAGAATAGAAGGAAGCGAAGGAAGGAGATGGGGGAAGAGTGAACAGTGAAGCAGTTATTCAAACCTAAACACATCTCCACCCTGTGACTCCTAGCATTCCAGTCCTGACAGCACGATTTTTCTCGCTCCACCCCACACACACACCCCTCTTGAATATCATTGGCTGGCTAAGTGTGCTGTTCCCGTCCTGTGCAGATATCTGTGTGAAGGAGACGATGTCATTGGCTGACAGTTTGTACAACCTGCAGCTCATCCAAGAATTCTGCAGAGAGAACCTAAACAACTGCTGCCACTTCACACTGGAGGACATGCTCTATGCCTCCAGCTCCATCAAGGTAACTATCAGAGAAAGTTTGGGATTGTCTGTAATAAGGATTAAGCTGAAGATGACTTGTTTTGATTGCTTCTGTGCCACTGAACGGCCTCTCAGGCAGCAGTGTGTCTTCTGATAACACATACTGAGGAGTGTGCTGATAATGTAAACACTCAAATTTTGTAGCGTGTATATACACACATGGATAGGTTATACAGATGTGCATGGTTATGCGTTTTCCATAGTTTCATATATTTAAAAATACTTTAGTTTAATCGTATGGTATTTTACCTACTTATAACTATCTCAGAGGAAGCCAACAACCTAGTTAGCTTATAGGTATTTGTCAAATATTGGAAGCATTTTTGTTTTAACTATTTAAGTCTGACAGTACTGATACAGTCAACTTTGTCCCTCCAGTGTTGACTGTGCCTGAGCCTGGTTTACAAGTTGTATTTTAAAATTCTGTTCAAAGTTTTCTTTTTGACTCTTTAACTCTGTTTTAATACATTTATGGCAGAAACATTTACTGCTCTATACTTATATGCCTCGCTGTCTGTTACTGTTGGATAGATTTGTCAGAAATTATGTTTTCTGAAGGAGAAGCTGAGTAGGAGGGAGAGACAGCCATTGAGTTGTTTAAATCTGACTGGAAGAATTTAATCATGGATAAAATGACTGTGCTCGTATGAGGGGTACAACTGGAGAGCTAAGTGTGAGTGTCTAGACTGTAAAAAAAGAAGACGTAATGTGCTGCCAATGGAAAAGTGAGTCATGAAGGTCAGTTTGGTCAATGTTAATGCAACAGTTATTTTTTAAAAATATACAGAATTTAACTCCCTCCCCCTTTTCAAGGCCTGTTTAAG
>JAJAGP010002518.1:18248-110324 GCA_025084515.1 Ancistrus triradiatus
AATGTTTTAGCACGGCCTTGGTAAGTTACGAAGCTTACGGCCACCGTAGTGCGCAGCACAGCGGAGTAATACGGTATGTGCTTCAGCATTAGGGTACGTGCATTCATTCATTTATTTTCGAAGCGGATTTCAAACTCAACGCTATCGGTCACGCAGTACAGCATGGACGTAGAGCAGCTGCGAGAGAATTCAACATTAACGAATCAATGGTACGGAAGTGGAGGAAGCAAGAAGACGCCCTGCGCCAGGTAAAGACCAAACTGAGCTTCCGAGGGAACTTAAGAGTTTTGTTTCATTTCATGCGTCTTATAACCCGGTGCGCTTTATAGCCCAAAAAATACGGTATATGTTTACTCTGATTTCAGTCGGTTTTCTCAGTCTGCCCATGTGTGCAGAGAAAAAAACACGGGTGCCAGGTTTGCTTATTCTGAGAGATTTTGCTTCTTTTGGGCTTATTTACATAGAACTGGGGCAGGATTCTCTCACGAGATCTGATGACTCTGAAATTCAACGTAGCACCCGCTAAACGACTTTTAAGCACTCGAGATAATGAAGAATTTGTTTAATATTAAAGTTTCTGTGAGAGTATTGGCTGGTTGCAAAGTAGACATCCATTATTCCTGGAGCTTTTCCATTATCTGATTACTCAAGTACATGTATACATGTTGATCGGATTACTGACAAAAGCTTATTTTCTGCAGTTATCAGATTAGTAAATGCATGTAAACGCACTCTGTAGGATTTCGTAGCCCTTGATAAATCTTATCTAAGAAATCGGAGTATGCTGTTTACATGACCATTGGAATAATCAGATAACTGCAGAAAACTTATTGAATGCATGCAAACACACTCACTGTAATCATGCGAGCTGTTGATATGCCTTCTACTTAGATTAGCACTGTATGCTGTTGTGAATATATAATGAATACATAAATCAGTCCAGGGTTTCCAGCTAGCCTTAATCCATTATGTTGGCAAAAATCAGGTTTTCCCATAGACCTGCCAAAACCACAGTACTTAAAGGGGCATATTTTGAAATGAAGAAAATGCCTCATAATGCCAGAGCTTAGGGGAAAATGTAGTAAAAAACAACCCGTACCAGGCTATTAATGTAATGGTCCTTAAGACATAGAAAGAAATGTATGTACTAAGTAGCAATTTGGTGATAAACTCTGAGGTGCATGTTTTTTTAATCAACAAGGCTAAAACACAATTAATGTCTAATCTAGACTGTGTGTGTGCATGTGTGACATGGTTTACAAGTGTTTTATGGTTTGCTACACAGCCATTAGGGAGAGGTTTTTTGTAAGAAATTGCAGAATAAATTGGGAACCCATGAACTCCAAACCAGCTGTAGAAGGGGAAAGGTTTAAGGTTCCTTAAGGCTTTAATCACATAAAATTTCTTACATTGTGGCCAGCTAATTACCCAAATTGTCGCAAACTTACTTCAACTGTTTCTGTCAACAGTGCCAGACCACTAATGGTGCGTGGGGATTCATTATGGATTCATTGTTCATATTGGATGTGGTGCTTATAGTCTCAGACTAAAATCTGCTTTCTGATTTGAAACAAATGTGCTATATAGCTTAGTATGAAATGGTGTTTTCATTATATTTCAGGCTAATTTTGGCAGCTAAACACTTCACTCAGCTATATATGATGCAAAGTGGAACTACTTTTGAACAAACTTGGAAAGAACAATCTGGAACATTTACTAATGTTTTTTAAAGCAAGCTTTCAAAGTAATAGAAACACATGGATGGTGATTACAGTAGTTTTAGTTGAAGTAAGACAAAGTTGTTGTAAATATCAACAGTGGGACTGTGGTAGCCTAGTGGTTAAGGTACTGGACTCTGGACCAGAAGGTTCAGGGTTCAAATCCCAACTCTGCCAAGCTGTCACTGTTGGCTCCTTGAGCAAGACCCTTAACCCACAATTGCTTGGATTGTAAGACTGTACCAATTGGAAGTCGCTCTGGATAAGGGCGTCTGCTAAATGCTGTAAATGTAAATGTCTGCTAAATGTTGTAAATGTTCTCATATATGTACATAAATTACTAAGCAAAGACTATGTACAACATAAATTACACTGGCAGGGCTTTGAACATCCAAAAAGTTGGAAAACCCTTGATCTTGTTTAAGGATATAAAGGTTATCACACATTTATTGATATAATAGTCCAATATGATATGTATAGTACCTATCAAGCATAACCTACAGAAGACGGTTAATACTCGGATTTATATAGAATGCCCTGAGTTAAAATAAGTATGGATGTATATTTTAATTGTTCCATGAGTCAATGATTGTAAACATAAATGTTGTGCAGTGTGAGACAGGACTGCAGTGGTGCATATCTCATAGCAAGAGAAAGTGCATGGTTTGAGTGCAGCCAGTATGAGGGATGAGTGTGAGTTCATGCTAATGGTGTCAGGATGTGCTGGCTGCTCTGGCATAGTTTTGGAATCAGCTGACAAGTGACCTCTTAGACAAAACATGAAAGAATGGGAGGGTGTGAAAGAAAGACAAAAAGAAAGAAAGAGAGATGGAGAAAGTTTTTTGTTTCGTATCTATCTGTGCGTGGGAGAATGTCACATGTGGAGTGTCAAGTCCAAAATCCTGGCATCCTTGGTAAATATAGAGAACATGTCTTTTTTGTTAATTATTTTTACTTATTTTTACTTTGCCAGTAATTCTAAAGATGAGTGTAGATATGTACCCTTATTCATAATAGATTCTGGCCACTACATTCTAATTAAATATTCACAACGATTACACAGTGAATATAACAAATATGAAATATTAAAAATGCCCCTGTCCTTTTCGGAAACTCCGTCTTTTTCAGTCTTTTTCATTTATAATGGGTGCTTATCACTTTAGCTCAACATGCATGATGTTTTTTGTCTATGAGAGAGACAAAATATATCAGTGACAGAAAAAAGAGGGAGGGGGACAGTAGCACTGAATAGCTCAGTACTGGAGAGCATCACAACTTGTACTGAATTTTAAAAAGTCAGCTATTGTGTCAAAAAAAAGGGTTGGGTTAAAAAAAGCAAAAAAAAAAAATAGAGAGACAGGCCATGTGGTACATGTCGATAGTCTTCTCAATGTAATAAAAAAAAAATCATCATTGATAAATGATTAACTCCCTTTAAATAAAAGTCACATTTATTTATATAACGCTTTATCTAGGTCCACAGCCCAACAGAGCAAGCCTAGGCCAAAAGTGGTAACTCCTTAAATGTTGTAAGCAAGAAACCTTAGGACGACCAAGACTCAAAAAGGGTCCCAAGCCTTTATATCCCAAAATTTTATATGTAAGAATTAAAAGTTGAGTGCTGCTGGAGTTTTTAAACACTGTTCACTCTCTGCCCACTTTATTACAGACATTCACCTTATTGGTACCTTGTAGACGTAAAGTCAGAGACAGCAGCTCATCTGTTGTTCCACAGTTTTTGTTATTCATCCTGTAATCCTTCATCAGAGCTCACAGGATGCTGCATACTGGATGCTGGTGGCTGGAAATCTTTGGCTAGTGGCTTATTTTCAGTCCAGCCGTGACACTGAGGGGTTTATAAAACTCCAGCAGCAGTGCTGTGTCTGATCCACTCATACCAGCACAACACACACTAACACACCACCACCACATCAGTGTCAGTGCAGTGCTGAGAATGATCCACCATCCAAACAGTACCTGATGTGTGAGCTAGTGATAGCATTAATCCTCAGAAAGAATATGTTTCTTTACTTACCAACATGGCAAGGAAACTTTTAACATGTACTCCCTACAACAAATCCAGCATATATTGTGTTTTGGATGCTGGTCACAAAGTAAAACCATGCCAGTTCTATGTTGGTCCAAGTTGGTTTATGCTGTATAGTGCGGGTCTGGTAATGGTTTAGCTGGGGAACTCACATGATCTTGCTGGTAAAGCTGGTTAACCTGCCTACCATTTTCCAAAACACGGCATATTGTGGTCTTTGTTTTTTTTTTTTTATTATTATTATTTTTTAGGGCAAGCTCATAATTATTAAATAAAGTAATAATTGAGCCGTGTCTGTCTAACATTAACAATACAAAAAGCTCATGGAGGACTCTAAGTTCTTAGCTCCATTCTTAATCCCTGTCATAATTTAATGTGTGTGTGTTGTTGTTTTTTTAGAGTAACTACCTTGTGTTTATGGCAGAGCTGTTTTGGTGGTTTGAAGTGGTCAAACCCTCCTTCGTTCAGCCCCGAACGCTTGAAACCAAAGGTACAGTGCTAATCCAAAGTCCTAAAATCCAAGCCTCGAGGACGCTAAACTGTTTACATTTTGTACTTTTCTTCCCAGTTTTAACACTTTCTAAACCGGGTAATGAATATGTGGTAGCCAGTGCTTCATTTGTAAATGATGAGCCAGAGCTTGTACTAACCATAAGTGGATGATGTTAGTAATTGGAGGAGCTGGAATGCATGTCAGAACAGTAACGAAAACTTTGACTTGCCCACCATTTGGCAAGATGGAATTTTACTTGTCTTAATCAAGAAGATGTTAAAAAAAAATCAATGTTAAAAATAGAGAAGTTAGAAAGTGCAGCAATAGTCTGTCTTTTGCCATTCTCCTGACCTTTAAATGACTTCTGTCAAAATGGAGCTGAGGCAGTGTTTAGTTGGGATTTTTTAACCAAAAATAAAGAAGGACATGCCATCCTGAAATATTTAAGTAGCCATATTGTTAAGTCAAAATGCCTTTCTATTTGATATGTAGTGCACTATAATGAATGTGAGATTTTCCAGGCTGCATATAGTGCACTACAGGGGGAGTAGAGTCATATTCTGCTTTATCTTTTGGTTAGGTGGACATGGTGTCGGAGCTTAGCTTAGATTAGTGGAACACAAGTTATTAGGGGTGTAACAATGCATCATGACACAATGTGTTGCGATGCAAAAATTTGAAGATATGCATCATCTAGTTGGATTATGCATTCTTGTTTATTATGCCATCTAATGCAATGGCATTTCTGATGTTACCTTTCACTTCTAAATTTATTTTTGATTGCAGGGGTACCAAGAGTATGCCATAAAACACATTACTTCATACCCCCCCCCCCCCAAACCCCCCCCTACAAATTTGTTCTGCTGTATTCCTTTGTTACCTGGTTGAGCAATACTGGGACTTGAGTTGAGCAAAAATAAAATTTATTGTTCTATACAGTCTGTGTAACAAGACTGTCTTTAATAATGGGCCCTGTGAAATCCTTGTGTTTTCAGTTTATGATCCAGTAGAATCAAAAATGGCTCCCATCACCAAACAGAACCTGATCCACAGGCCACCCAGCCCTGAAACACAGAGGTCTGTATGTTATATTTCTCATGGACTTGTTGCTGAAAATTTCAGAATAAAACATTAGATCACTTTATGATTTTGTGTTGTGTTCTGTGTTTTTTGCACTAGGTCAACAAGCACCAATAACTCCGGTAAGAGTTTTCCCTTTGCAAAAAGTAGTGTTCACCAAGCCAATGGTCACCAAGCCAATGGTGTTCTTGCTGAAACAAACATAGATTATACAAATTGTCTATACAAATTGTTGAGTGTGTTTTATTTATGTTTTTTGCAGCCGTGATAAAAAGGTCAAACTCTCTGTCATATGTGGATGGGGGTGTGGGAACGTGGCCCAAAGAGAAACGGTCGGTGCTGGAGATCTCACCATCTCACCATTCTTTTACATCCATCACTAACGCTGTGGATGCTGTGTTCATGTCGTAGTTAATGCTCATCAGAGGTCAGTGTCCCAGTACTTAAACCACCTAGAGAGGAAGGAAATACAGTTTTGGTTAGAAATGTTAAAGTGATATGGTGATACTGAGTTGGTGATTAAATGTACTCTATAGTTTAAAAATGCATTTTAACAATAACGATCTGGATATGCTGTCACATATTAGTTAACCATCATAAACCTCCTCCAGTAATGCACACCATGTAACATCATTTATTGGGAACGCCTACCTTGTAGGCCACCTACATACATTCTCTGCTGTAGCCCTGTCTGTTGATATGTACAGTTTGTCTTCCACTTTCTATGACATTTACAAATATCTGAAAAGTGACTGATTGATTCATTCTGATCTCCATCTCTCTAAATAGGGCTTCAGTTCATGGTATCTCATTTGAGATTCCATTAGATGAACCTATGGGCTGTGCAACAGGTCGTGGCTTGAGTCGGTCAGCTAGTTCGGAGGGCCTGGGATTCAAGATTCACCATGCCTCATGGGGCATGCGCCGGAACCTCTCTTTCCAGCCAGTTAACGGGAGTGCGCATGTGCCATTACACGAGGAAGAGGACGATAAGGCAGCACCACAGCATCGTCTCATCAAGCCCCATTTAAGAGTGGACTCTAGGTATTTCTTTTACCATATTTGGACATCCCAAATACTTAGCATACTATTACCAGTCACTGGTATGGTCATGATCATGTGTTGAATATTTTGAAAAGAAATAATATGAAAAGACATGACCAGCAGAGGAGTTTCTAGAATAATTTAGAGGGGCAAAGCTATACCCTACTGCTTGCCAGTCAGTCATGGAGGCACAACTTTGCATAAAAAATAAAGCACAAGACTACTTGATTTAACCCTAAAGAGTGTTACTCTGTCATGGATTAAATTAACACTAAACAATTTTTTATTACTGTATTAATTTGATCTATGCTATCATATAACTGATGTCTTTGCTAGTTTACTGAATACCTTTGCTTTAGTGGCCTAATATGTACTTTTGGTATGTTATATAATTTTATTGACCGATTCTGATTTCCGCGTCTTTTTAACATGCACTGCCCGGCCAAAAAACAAGTCGCTACCTGGATTTAACTAAGCAAATAGGTAAATAGTTTAAAAAAAGAGCCTCCCATCGCATAATTACTGCATTGGTGATTGTGTTTCAGCTGGCAACAAGTTATTTAACCCTAACTGATGCAGTGAGTAGCTTCTCAATTGTTAAGCGACCATGTCAAAAGACACATCCTGTGGTCGTGGAAAAGATGTACATCTGTTTAATTCAATTATGTCAAATTATGAAAGAGTGGTTCAGGGAGCAGGAGATATGATTTTCACCCATGGTTTCGCCACCACAGAGTCCAGACCTGAACCCCATTGAGAATCATTGGGATGTGCTGGAGAAGACTTTGAAGACCAAATACAAAATTTCCCATCATCAATATAAGATGGCGGAAAAATGAATGCAACTCTGGACAGAAATAAATGTCGTGACATTGCAGAAGCTTGTGGAAATGATGCCACAGCGAATGCATGCTGTAATCAAAGTTAAATGCGGTCCAACGAAATATTAGTGTGTGTGAACATTTTTTTGGCCAGGCAGCATATAAACAGCTGATTCTGATTTTGGGCAATTTCTAATTATTTTTCTTTGTAAGAATTATAAATGGCAGCATACAGAAATATTTTTGTTCAACTTTTCTTTTAATGGAAACTTCTTCATTGTGAAAGAATGATAGCAGGGGCTGCTGGCTTGTGCCTGGCTCTGCAGTCTCTCTAGCTTTAACTTTAACCTCTTTTCCTTGCAAGCTGTGGCGAATTCCACATATTCAGCTAGGGCTGTGCAAAAAATCAATACAGCAATATATCACAATATTTATTTTTGCAATATACTACACCGATTTTCAGCTCAAAATCCTGATTTTTTTGAAGGAAGAAAAAACACATTTTAAATGGGTTGTAAACTACAGTCTTCGCTCCTATAGATGTCACAGTACAGTTTTTTGACTCTCATAGACCGAAATAACCGAAATAGATCTCTACTCCATCATTAGTATCCCTACTCCGTCATTAGTATTGCGCTATATAGGAAGAGACTATTTAGTTGACTAAGTAGCACTAAAAACTAGGGCTGCAGCTAACGATTATTTTAACAATCGATTAATCGGTTGATTATTTTTTCGATGAATCGGATTTAAAAAAAACAAAAAAACATTTTCATGTCTTCATTCAGAAATCTAATATTGAATAACAGAGCAAATAAGTGATAATTGAATAATAATAAATTTAATTTATTAATAAATTAAAATAACAAATGAAATAATAGTGTGTATACTTGTATTTATTCTGTTTCTTCCTTCTTGGTGCTGTATTATAAACAAATTGTTCTGGCTCACAGAAAGAGTAGGTCATCTTCATTTTGGTCTTCTATGGCAGGTTCAGATGAGGGAGCCGATTTAAATGAATAAGCAGCTGATGTGCCAAAAAGCTGCTACACATTATCAGGAGCTTGTGCTCATAGCAAGCCTCACCAGACAACCTGAGACCAGATCGGATATACAGGATTGAGTTAAGGGTCTCCAAGGACATTCGATTTCTTAGTTTGGTTTTTACCGCACTCATCTGGCTGAATAGTCTCTCAACTTCAGCATTTGAGTTGAGCCATATTCCTCCTTCAGCACTTTGTGGACCCTATTATCTAGCTAGCTGGATGTTTAGCTTTTCACAAAGAGGACGAGGTGAGTGACAGGCTATGTGGTGAATGAGGTGAGTGACTGACTGAGACTGTGCGAGTTAAATACAGGGATTTCTTTCCATGTCACACTGAAGACGCATTTATATTTACATCCCGCTCTGTAAATACGGGGCGGGGTCAGTCAGCGGCGGCTTTGGGCATGCGCAGTTCATTTGCAGTGTGGACGAGGCTCACGGCAGCACCCGCTGCTCGCTGAGGACAGTAACTGAAGAGAATGTGTGTTCATCTCAGAGTCTCCAAAAGTCTCCAATAACACCACAAAAAGTCGCTAGATTTGTCGCTAGTCGCTTAAAAAAAAAGTCACTAGAGGGTCTGAAAAGTCGCTAAATATAGCTAAGTTGGCAACACTGATTCTTAACGCTAACTTACTTTGAATTCGATTGTGCTGAAAAACAGTCGATTTTGGTCACCTGATCTGTCGTTTGGTGCATCTTTACTTTTAAATGTTTGCGGATGTCCATTAATCCATTCGAGAAACCAACAGAAACTGGCTCTGACTAAAAGCGTTAGATGCTCAAACATTTGGAAAGATGATGGGGCATGGCAGTTTTGCTCAGCAATCCAGGATAAAATTTACTTTTTACCGCCGTGGTCTAGTGGGACAGAGCAACATTTTTACTCTAAAGTGGGTCTGATGCCACCCCTGGTGCCTAAATGATGCCTAAATAGTGAACCAAACATGCAATGTCTAATTTTGCTACATGTCAATTTATGTAGGTATTCGAATGGTGTGCATCCAGAGGTCCCTAGCCCCCAACTTCCAACTTCGACTCCGACCATGGAGGAGGCTCTGAAGATCATCCATGACTCGGAGTGCCCTCATAGCAGCCTGAACCCCCCTGGCGGGGAAAACGCCTTCTTCCTGCACCCCCCAGACCATCATGACCACCACGCTGCTGCTACTCCTAACTCTGAGCTCCATGACCCTGAAGACAATCTTTGTAAAAGTCGGGCTGCTGATGGAGAGCTAAATTCTACATCCACAGAAATGGACACGGGAATTCACGTTCGTACCGAGGACATCCAGGATGGGCTTGATGAAGACTCGTCCTTGAAGGACTACTCTGATATGGATCAGGACTATGAAGCCCGGTCGTGCCCGTTACCCGACACTGGCTTTAGCCCCGTGCCCAGTCTGCTGGGAGCACAGTCATTGGCTGCAAGCTCCACCTCCTCAATTGGCTCCTTGGCTGCTGTGCGCATGACAAGCTTTGCAGAGCAGAAGTTCCGCAGGCTCAACCATGGTGACGGCCGGAGCAGTGGAAATACTCCTGAAAGTGATACAAGCATTCCAAATGGTAGGGCAATAGCAAGATCGGTTACACCTGATGCCCGAAGTCCCAGTCTTATTAGCTCACCACGCGACCCTTCCAACCTGTTGGTGTCTGAGATGGTGCACCTAAAGATGAAGCTGGAGGAAAAGCGCAGAGCAATTGAGGCTCAAAAGAAGAAAGTGGAAGCTGCTTTCACTCGTCACCGGCAGCGAATGGGTCGTACGGCTTTCCTGAACGTCGTCCGCCGCAAAGGTATCACCTCACCACTGGGGGGTGATGGTGCCAATAGTCCAGATGAGAAACAAAAAAATGAACCGCAACCTTTGCCAGTAGGGGAGAGCAGCTCACGATTAGAGAGGTGCAAGCCAGATGGGGCGCCACTGAAATCGACCCCAGAGGAGGGAGGGAGCGGGGAGGTCGTGGACTTGGCCGAGTACACTCGCTCGATTGAGCAACTGAATACCTCGCTGAGCTTCCTGCAGACGGAGATGCAGCGCCTGGCACAGCAGCAGGAGCACATCATGCGTCTGCGCGATCAGCAGAGTTGGGTCATCTCCCCTCCACATACCCAAACGCAGACTCAGTCTTTATCGCAGAAACACCTGCGCGAGTTGCGTAGCAGTAGTGTAGCAGGTCATGGATCTGCAGGCTCCCTTTCCCCCAACCTGTCCTCCACTGGGTCACCGCGCACCGCCCATCGCTCACCTGCCCCCATAAAGAGGAAGTCGGCCTCGTTTCACGCCCGGACGCCACGCACTCCAAGGCCCACTGATCTGAAAGTCACCCCGTTTAGTAGAATGCTCAACACCCCACAGTCTGTGGACAGTCTGCCTAGGCTGCGCCGGTTCTCCCCTCGCCAAACACAAACCAGTTCGTTTGCGTACCTGGGACATGAGGGTCCCACAAATGAGGACAACAAAACGAATGAGAGAGTGCCTACCGGAGTCGGGTCTACTGACAAGAAAGCTGATGCAGGCACAGGAAACACCGATACCAGAGCAAGCCAAGCACCGATGAGCCAGTATGGACAGGATGAGAAAAAGGAGAAGAAAGATACAGATATAGCAGAGACCAACCCAGCAGAGGAGACTGAACCCATTAAGGCAGCACCGGAGTCACAGGACGCTTCTCAGACAGCAACAGAGAGCTTGAAAATGACAGCTTTGAAAAGCTCAGAGGAAGATCAGAGCAAGGAAAAGAAGGACTTGGTTGAGGTACCCCTTTCTGAGCTGAAACCATTGGATGGCATGGGAAGTGAGCCGCAAGTGACAGAAGGCAGTGTGGATTTACAAAACCCAGATCAGAAGATGTGTTGCGGTTTCTTTTATAGGGTGAGAACCGTGATCCTTTTTTTAACCTTACTATCTACAGTAAAACAGAACTGAGATTACTAAACATGTTACTGGGAAGTCGGCACCGAGTGCCGTAGGGAGTCACGTGGCGGCAGTGATGAGCGCTAGAAAATGTAGTAATTATTTCTCAGTCTCTTTACTAGAATACAACCAGATATTTACTGAAGAAAAATACTGTATTCTTAATGCAAATAAGTCTCCTTGGATCCTAAAAAGGTTCGTTTATAAGAGCCAACCAAAAGTAAAACAGGAATTGAATGCTCCAGAACACAGGCTGCAGTTATATAGCTATACTAGCACCCGGAGTTCATCAATAGAGTAAGTGTTGTGCTTTTACTTTTCACTTTCAATCCATTACTCACTAAATTACATGAGATTTTTCAACACTTTATTATAAAATAAACTTTGTGTAAATTATTTTGGCCAACAGTAGTTTAATGTAAGTGTTTTAAACATTAACTTACTTATAATTACTGATCAGTCTCCGCTATGTTACATTATAGACCGCTCTACCAAACACTTGTTAAACTCTTCAGTTCATGATACAGTTAACTGATGATGGATTTGTCTGAACATATCTCCTTCATAAATCACTCAGCCTTGTACATATTTATATGTAGGATGACCAGAAAGGTGAGGAAGACATTGCGCAGAAGAAGGCGGCTCTGCTGGAGAAGAGGCAGAGGAGAGAGAAGGAGACGCAGCTTAAGAAACGACAGCATGAGCAAGAGATGGAACAGAAGAAGGAAATGGCAAGGTTAGTTGTTTTTAGCAGAAAGCTAACGGATTTGTAACTGTTTGCAACTACAAATCATAAAAGTTGAACTGAATTGCAACTGAACAAAAGAGTTTTCTAACATTATAGGTAGTGTTTTGGGTCAAATTATTTATCACAGCTCAAAAGGTCACATTTGACCCACGCATTAGCCGTTAGCTGGCTAATTTTGGCTAAGTTTGTGGTGATAAAGCAAAAGACTGCATCTCAAATTGCATACTACTTATTACGTGTCAGGATAGGAACCTCAGCACTTATACTGCAACAAGTTGACGTCGCACAAACAAAATCGTGGATGTGCTGATATGTTTCAAGCTCTCAGTAAATGTAAATCTTCTGTTATATATATATACCAAGAAGGAATTGTTGGGATCGAATGAAACTTTATATATGTGAATGTAATTATGGTATATGTAAGTGATTACAGTGTTAGAGGGAAACTAAGTTTATTGGGGAAAACTGTACAATTGAAAAGACTCTAGAACCCTTTTGAGCTGGATAAAAGATGAGACACGGTTGGGCATAGAAACATACAGGTTCCGTCTGGTGTCCTGTGGCACATTTGTCCACAGATGTTGCAGCTGGGTCTGTAGATCCTGTACACTCGTAGGTTGCCGGGCAGGGCAAGGAAGTGTTGCAATCTGGCAGAGACATTCCTGGGAAACCCTTGCTGTCTGTGGGTGAGCATTAGCCGGTCTTGGCCATGATTAAGTTTGGAGTCTGACTGTTTGAGGATGTGGACAGGTGTCTTTTAATATATTAATACAGGTAACGAGTGGAGGACAGAAGAGCTTCTTAAAGAAGTAGTTACAGGTCTGTGAGAGCCAGAAATCTTGCTTGTTTGTGGGTGACCAAATACTGAGAACAAGGCTAGTTTTATGGTCTTCCCGGGGAAGTGTTTCAATTCAGCTTCTTATATCTTGTCAGGTTAAACCAGCAAGAAAACAAAATCAACTAAGCAGGACTGTTTTTGATATCCAGAACAGCTTTTCCAAACAGTTTACTTTAGGTATATTGTCGCCCTCTGCTGGACAGATTGAAAGCAGAGGAGGATCGACAGAAGAAAGAGGAGGAGAAGGCGAGACGGGACTTTATCAAAAACGAGTACCTGAGGAGGAGGCAGCTCAAGCTGATGGAAGACATGGACACTGTCATTAAACCTCGACCACCAAGCATCAAACAGAAGAAGCCTCGTCCTAAATCTATGCACCGGGACATCATGGAGTCTCCCAAACCACCTGCCCAGACCAACACAGGTATACTCAGCTTGAGTTGGAGGGCTTAGTCAATGACTCATCACATGTACCAGCTACGCAAGCAGGACTTCCCACTGGTGCTTTTGTAGTGCCTTAAGTCCAAATTGGATGACTCCATATGCCTTGTGCATTTGCTCATGAGTATGTCTTTTTACAGGGTCACGACCTCGAGGGTACTCTGTCTCCAGCCTGTCACTTGCCTCCCTTAACCTGGCAGACAATGACAGCATCCAGTCAGACAAGAGGATGTCCAGGTGAGCAAGTTTCACAATCATCTGTTACATGTGGGATTAACCTGGTTAAACAAGTTGTTATGCTACACACAGGCATGAAAGATTAAGCTCCCTCCTCTCCAGAACATGTATCCTAGAACACAAAAAAATAAATCCCACAGCACCACAACTTATCCAGCAAATACCAAAACCAATAGAGAGCCAACCAATGTTAACAGAGCTTGTGTGCTTTGATTAACTGTTTGGTTAACCACCTCATCTTCCTCATCTACAACATAATTACTGAGTAAGAAAAAATAATTTAAAAAAAACCTTTCAAGTGTTGACAAAAATATAAATAATTGAAAATTCCAGTACTGTGCAAAAGTCTTAGACCACCATTAGATTTGTTGTTTTAGCAATGGTATAATGACCATATAACATATTGTCGATGATTGTTCCTCAAAGCTTCAAACTTGGATTCGTCACTCCATATTACTTTTCCACTGATCTTCATTCCAATCATTGTGAGCTTTATCATATCTTAGCCTTTTCACCTTGGCCCCTTTCTAAAAAAAGTGGTTTCTTGGCTGCTACCTTTCCAAAAAGACCATTCCTGATCAAGTTCTTCAGACTATAAAAGGGACAAGTTGGCATCTTGTTGTACCTACCAGATGTTGCTATAGTTGTAAAGGGAGGACACACTAAATACTTGCCATTGTAGCCTATATGAGCTGTATTTCTATTTTTTAAATGTTTTTTAATACTGCATACAAATTTCCTGCATTTTCTGGTTCTATTCTACACTCATTGACAAAAACTCACCAAGAAGGAGTAGTTGGAATCGACTGACACTATATGTGTGAATGTATTGATCATATGTGTAAGTGATTACAATATTAGAGCAAGAGGATATGAGAAAACTGTACAGTTGAAATGAGGCTCTAGTTACCCTTTTAGGCTTGCTTGGTTGGTTGATGAATTTTAACCCCACTCCAGAACATCAGCCATTTCATGGAAGTAAAGGTAAGATGATGTATGGTTGGGCACTGAAGGCATACAGGTTCCATGTGGAATCCTGTGGCATATTTGCCCACAGATGTTGCAGCTGGGCCTGTAGATCCTCATCCATCACACCAGCAGTTGGGGCAGTGTGTTGCTTCACAGCAAAGGGAAGACTGAAGCGCTCACCATGAGACCTCCATACTCAAACCTGACCATCAATGGATCCCTGGATTCGTTGCTAAAGACGGTGCGGTTCCAGTCCATAGCAGCCCAGATTTCTCGTTCAAGACACCAAGGCAAACAAAGGGGACCGTTGCTGGCTGTCAATGGCAGGACACGTAATGGGTGCCGAGACAATAAATTTCTTTCTGATAAATGCCTGGAAAAAGTTCAATCAGAGATAGAGGTGTGTAGAGATGATGCCATTTGTGTCTGGATGGTTGACAACGAAACTGTGGGAGCTGCTCATTTTATGGTTGTACTCTAAGAGGCTGTGAAATAATTATATATGGTCATACTATTGATAAAACAATGGTATTTCTAATCTAATGGTGGTCTAAGACTTTTATGCACACTGCTGTACACTATAAGAATGATATTGGCTGAAATGTGGCCTTGGATGTCACATTGTCTTTGAGGTCAAGGAACTCTATTTGTTTTGTGTAGTGAGATTTCATTTCTTGTCCACTGTAACAAATCTCTACAATCAGCAGCCAGTTTCTATTCTCTGTATATAATATATTAATTGTTAATATATCACAGTTTGTTTACCCACTACTCCTTTTTATTCTTGTTTCCGTTCGTAATACTATATGTAAACTCTTACTTTCTTTCTGATACCTTTTCCTCTCACTTCCCATCTGTCTTTTTTGTCACTCCTTGTCTGATGTATTTCCTTAATGTCTCTATTCCTTCCCTTGCTGCGTCAGACGCAGTAAACTGTCTCCTGGCAATCTGTGTTTCTTTTTGAGCTCTGCAAAAGGGGCAAAGGCCAGGTCAGTTCTTAGATCAGATCATTCATCAGATCACTGCTCCGATTCATTTAAGCAAGTTTTTATTGAAGCAAGTCGCTAAATCTGAGTTTAGACAGCCCATTAAAACTCCTCATACCAAGTCAAAAAATCAGACCTTTTCCCTCCTATTTCCCGTTGTATCATGTGGGGGGCACTAAAGCGGGTGGGAATAAGGTAATTTGATACAACTGCCCGATTTTGCAAGTTTTCCCCACCTACAAAGAATGGAGAGGTCTGTAATTTTTATCGTAAGTACACTTCAACTGTGAGAGACAGAATCTAAAAAAAATCCAGGAAATCACATTGTATGATTTTTATATAATCAATTAGCATTTGATTGCATGAAATAACTATTTGATACAATAGAAAAACAGAACTTAATATTTGGTACAGAAATCTTTGTTTGCAATTGCAGACTTTTTTAGACGTTTCCTGTAGTTCTTCACCAAGTTTGCACACACTGCAGGAGGGATTTTGGCCCACTCCTCCATACAGATCTTCTCCAAGTTTTTCAGGTTTTGGGGCTGTCGCTGGGCAACACTGAGTTTCAGCTCCCTCCAAAGATTTTCTATTGGGTTCAGGTCTGGAGACTGACTAGGCCAGTCCAGGACCTTGAAATGCTTCTTACAGACCCACTCCTTAGTTGCCTTGGCTGTGTGTTTTGGGTCATTGTCATGCTGGAAGACCCAGCCATGACCCATCTTCAATGCTCTTACTGAGGAAAGGAGGTTGTTGGCCAAAATCTATATGATACATGACACAAAAATATGATACATGACACCATCCATCCTCCCTTCAATATGGTGCAGTCGTCCTGTCGCCTTTGCAGAAAAGCATCCCCAAAGAATGATGTTTCCACCCCCATGCTTCACGGTTGGGACGGTGTTCTTGGGGATGTACTCATCCTTCTTCTACCTCCAAACACGGCGAGGGAAGTTGATACCAAAAAGCTCTATTTTGGTCTCATCTGACCACATGACCTTCTCCCATGCCTCCTCTGGATCATCCAGATGGTCAGTGGTGAACTTCAAACAGGCCTGGACATGTGCTGGCGTGAGCAGGGGGACCTTGTGTGCCCTGCAGGATTTTAATCCATGACGGCGTAGTGTGTTACTAACAGTGATCTTTGTGACTGCTGTCCCAGCTCTTCAGGTCATTGACCACGTCCTCCCGTGTAGTTCTGGGCTGGTTTCTCAGAATCATCCTTACCTGACGAGGTGAGAACTTGGATGGAGCCCCAGACCGAGGAAGATTGGCAGTCATCTTGTGTTTCTTCCATTTTCTAATAATTGTGCCAACAGTTGTTGCCTTCTAACCAGGCTGCTTTCATATTGTCCTGTAGCCCATCCCAGCCTTGTGCAGGTCTACAATTTTGTCTCTGGTGTACTTAGACAGCTCTCTGGTCTTGGCCATGGTGGAGAGGTTGGAGTGTGATTGACTGAGTGTGTGGACAGGTGTCTTTTATACAGGTAACGAGTTCAAACAGGTGCAGTTAATACAGGTAATGGGTGCAGAATAGGAGGGCTTCTTAAAGAAAAACTAGCAGGTCTGTGAGAGCCAGAATTCTTGTTGGTTGGTAGGTGATCAAATACTTATTTCATGCAATAAAATGCAAGTTAATTATTGAAAAATCATACAATGGGATTATCTGGATTTTTTTAGATTCTGTCTCTCACAGTTGAAGTGTACCTATGGTAAAAATGACAGATCTCTCCATTCTTTGCAGGAAGGAAAACGTGCCAAATCGGCAGTGTATCAGATACTTATTTTACCCACTGTAGGTCTGCTAGCACTACCACAGACCCAGCCCCCTTATCTCTCTCTGCTGGATTATCCCCTGTCTCTGGGTCTCAGCCCATGTCCTCTTTATGTCAGTTCCACTGGGTATTGCCCCATGTCTTTGCTGTCTTTGTTTTTTGTTCTGTCTCTTCAGTTTCAGAGTCCAGGGGACTGGGTCTATGGTAGTGCAATACACCTGGTCTGCCCCCGCAGACTCCCTGAAAATGGTATTTTCCAGCTTTATTTACCCATTATAGCCCTGAACAGCAATGTTAAAATAACATTTAAAACATCTACATATCTGAAACTGAAAGAGAAATTAACATTTAAAATGCATATTTGGAATCGTGCTATAATACGACAAAAATGTTATAACTTACTTGCGTTGTTGGTTCAAATAACAAAGAAAAATAAGATTTTTTTTAAGGTTATTCTGGCTACTGCACATGCACATCCTGCCACTACAAAGGGGCCAAGACTTGCTGCCCCCCTCTCCGACACATTTACTAATATGCTTTTAATATTGGTTCTTTCTAATGACAGGCTGAGCCTTCTGTACTACAGTCCCATTCATATTTCAACCAGTGACCAGTCTCCACCTTGTATAACGTTTCAGATAACATACAGGGGTTGTACATCATCCGGCGTTGCAAGTTTAAAGTAGGATAAAGTGCCACCTACTGACCGTCTAAAACATGCCAGCTTTGCGGGGTAGAATTTCATTACTGGCAGGACATTTCACATTTTAAGGTTGGCAAGAGCCGAGGTTGGCGGCATTTCAAGGTGAAATGCATGGAAGGAAAACCTTTCTGCCATCACAGGTGGTGAGAGATGAGGTTGGCGAGATAACTGGGGGTGAGATAACAAGGTTAGACTTACCTGTTTTGGGTAAGTGACCATGCTTTAACCATGCTTTGCAATAACAATCAAAGCCTTATTAAGAAGCGGAAAATGCATGTCGACACCAACACCTTGCATATATTGGGTCATCCATCCAAACTGGATGACTGAACCAGGATGATATTCAAGGAAGTTACCAAGAGGAAACTTGTACTAAAGCCTTTATAGCTGAGTTTGTTAGGTCTGTGCATGTGACAACAGTCTCACAAGCTTAAAAAATGGCTGCCTGGAGCCGGCAAGAAACAGTTGCCAGCAGCAGATTCCTCATAATGTGGCTTTGCAAAAAACCCTTGGAAGACGCGATGCCAGATCCCACAGGTTTTAATGAACAGATGAGATCAAGGTTTTCTTTTTTGGGACTGACCCATAATGCATTGTTGTTTGACCAAAACCAAATTACAACCTACCAACTGGGTCAAAAAAAAAACATACATATTTTTGAAGTATGTTGATGGTGACATTATGTTGTGGAGACTCAGCATTAGGTCAGGATTGAAGGGAAAATGGGATGCTGCCAAGTACACCAAAAATCTTGAGGAAATCTTGAGCACTCTGCTAGACAGCTGAAGAAGGGCGAGTGGTTCACCTTCCAGTACGTCAACACATCAACATAAAAACAACGTAGTAACTAACGGGTAGGAACTCGAATGTCCTAGAGTGGCCAAGTCAGAACTCTGACCTATATCCGATAGAAAATCAGTGGATGGATTTGAAGAGAGCAGGTTATGGCCATTCACTTTGAAATCTGGCTGAGCTTGTACAAATCATCACTAGTCCTACCACATTAGTCTAGTGTTCATTCTTTATAATGTTTTAGAAGTTTTGCATTTTTAATCACATTTTTAATGTTGTAAGGCAAGATGTGTAAATAAAGCTGGAAAATACATTTTTAAATGGAATTAAAATTTTGATTTCAAATGAGTATGAGGATTTTCTATAGGAATGAATGAAAAATGCTACATTCTAATCTTGTGGTCATCCATTTTCTTGCTCTAGTAATAATGAACCATTCAGTCATGCAGAGGGTTCGACGTCTTCTCATTGACTATAATGTCAAAACTCCATTAATGTACACATTACATGTGAGCACATCTATTTTATATATTGTACATACACTACATGGCCAAAATGTGTGACCATCACCTCCATATACAGTGAGCTCCAGAATTACATTTTTAATATTGGTTAAAATGCTTATGTTGTTAATATGAGATATCTGACCTAAAGAGTCATATTAATAAAATTTAAGTGAGGCATGTTCACCTAAGTGGGAGCTCTAATGCAGTCCTCCATCTTAAATATCCTTCTTTCATCAGCATGGTTAAGGTTAGGCATACAGAAAGCATAGATTACTTACAGGTGTGCGCTGTTTGACGTCCATTTGATTAACGTTCCTTCGCTTAAATGTCCAAGGTCTTATGAATTATAACAGGAAATACATCTTATTTACGTGTGTATTTGGATTATGAGATCAAATCGCAACCAGCGTGGAGCGAGGCGACCTTTGTAAATCCAGCAGTTTGTGAGCAGTGTGGCAGCAGAGTTCTACAGTCGGAGCGTTTTGTTCGCATTTGCACCTTCTTTTTAAAGAAATTTGACTGGAATAGTTATTTAGGAGCACTTGAACGAAACGAGATCTTGACCTGAATGCGCTTTACCGAGTGTTCAACAGGTCTGTCTCATTACTTAGTGAGTGCCTTTGCTGCATACTTCATATTTTCTGCATATGTGGGACGCTCTCTTTGTAAAGCTTTTAAACCGACAATGGAACCATAAAACTGGTTAATGAGAATGTGTTACTGAATGACTCACCGATTGTTTACGCCTACTGCATGAATGCTAGAAAAGTTTTCCAGGTCTATGTTCTAGTAACATATAAATGGCATATTCCAGAAGTTGAATCTGTTCATCTGGACATAAGGTTTTGTGGAAGAAACGTTTCGTCACTCATCTAAGTGACTTCTTCAGTCTCAGCTAATTGGAAAACTTCCCCAATCTTATATACAGCACCTTTGGATAATGACTGATACCAGCAACATTACATAACAATGGGACCTGTGATCAGTTTAATATGCAGATTGCCATATCCATTAATGACAATGGCCACGTGTGCCATTCACACAAGACTGGGGATTGGCTGCGATAGCGGCGTTGTAAGATGGTGAGAGGTATACTCTGAAGCCCCCTCCTCAGTTCAGGGATGGACGTTCCCTTTTTATAATAATGGCTTCTTTTACTCCGCGTTCAAACCATCGTTCCTCCCTATTAAGGATCTGCATGTTTTTATTCTTGAAAGAGTAGCCACTGGCCTTTAGGTGGGTGTAAACCGCAGAGTCCTGACCTGATGAGGTAGGTCTTCTATGTTGTACCATCTGTTTTGCCAGCGGCTGTTCCCCAATCCTTCCGGCACTTAACAGCGTACACTACATTACTCTGTTTGTGCTGGGGGACCCTATCCTTGGGGTGGACCAGTTTCTGGCGTAGTGTGTTTTGGGGTTTGAAAGCCACAAAGACACGGGGTTTGGAAAATATGCATCTCAATTGTACCACATATGGAATCACCACTGGTTTACGCTTAGACTGCGGTTGTTGTTCTCCTCTCGTCGATCAAGGATGAAGACGTGAAGATCCTTTATAGGAAGGAACGATGGTTTGAACGCAGAGTAAAAGAAGCCATTTTTGTAAAAAGGAAACGTCCATCCCTAAAGCGAGGAGGGGGCCTCAGAGTACACCTCTCACCATCTTACAACGGAGCCATCACAGCCCTTCCCCAGTCTTGTGTGAATGCCACATGTGCCAATTGTCGTTAACGGATATGTCAATCTGCATATTAAACTGATCACTGGTCCAATTGTTATGTAATGGTGCTGGTACCAGTCATTATGCAAATGTGCTGTATATAAGATTGGGGACGTTTTCCAACTAGCTGAGACTGAAGAAGTCACTTAGATGAGTGATGAAACGTTTCTCCCACAAAACCTTATGTCCAGATGAACAGATTCAACTTCTGGGATTTTCTTACCTGGATTATTGAGCATGCATTAAGATAAACAGCATACCGATAAACAGATAACGGGGAACAGATCAAATGTAAACAGAAGCTAATATGAAAACTAACATGAGGTGAAATGTCAGCCCTTCTGAATGAGATATGTGGTTTAGCACATTTAGCTGGTAACTGGACATAAATTAACTGATTAAAACTACCAAAAGAGTCAAAGTATTAATATATATATATATATATATATATATATATATATATATATATATATATATATATATATATATATTAAAAAGGTACATAATCACATACATATTTAATATATGTAATTCAGTCATTTTATTTTTAAGTCTTCCACACAGTCCTGCAATTAAATGTTATTCTTTTGTAGGTACAAGCTATTTAAAAAAAATGTATTTATATAATGTATAATGTCTTATGTTTAAACAATTTTTGTTTGCAATTTTTGTTGTGTTTAATTTATGCAATGGTGAAAAAAGTGGCAAAATTAATGGAAAAACTGTATTCAGTATTCGGCCTTTAGCCAAATGTTTCATTTTGTTTGGTTTCAGCTACAGATTTTCATTTAGGTGCGTTCCTAGTAAATTATTTGTACTGTCAAGTAAAGTATATTGTCATATAGGCCATATTGTGGGTCTGCATTTTCCTCCAAAAGCTCAGGGAATTGTATTAGGACACACAGCACCATGCACTTTGTCTGAACTTTCAAGAAGCTAAATCTAAAATGAATTACATTAATTAAAGTGTATAGTTTTCCAGTCCTAGAGTCTTTAGCCAGCTTCTAATAATTCTGTCTGTATTTCTAATATTAATAGTTGCTTGACTTTGGACAGTGGGTGTCACTGAAATTGGGTTTCATGTGTCTGTGGCCATGTAGTGTATGAACTGTTTTACCATGACTCATACTGCATTTATACTTGCCTGCGCCTCAACACAAACCTATCCTTTGCTATTGATATGCTCACTTTAAATGCTTCCGACTTCCATGCTAACTGGTACTCCTAGCATCATCACGCTGACCTTCATAATATGTTGAGCTGGTGTAGGTTTTACAAACTCTTATTTTATGGATTGCTACATATTATGAATTGCAAACACACCCTGCATCCATAAACAAGGTAATCACAGCAGTGTTAACAAAAGGTTTGGCTTTGTGTTGATCCACAGACCAGAGACTGCAGAATGTCAGTTGTCACCTGGTCCATCAGTAAATCGGAATGGGGAGACCTGGGAGAATGAATCCACAACATCTTCAGCAGCATCCAACACAGAATACACAGGTATTTAGGTCTTTAATGCATAAAAATGAACTTGGATTAAAAGTAATATGTGGTTTCATTAAGTTTTATGACTGTGTTATGGGACAGTATCGCCATTATCATAATATGTTTACTAGATAATAGGTTTCTGAGGCTGTCAGATATTACAACATATATTTTTGCAAAAGTTGCTTCATTTTCTACAAGCCCAAATTAAAAAAGTTGGGACAGTATGGAAAATGCAATACTTTGACTTTTATTTAACAGCAGAGAGTTTGAATCCAAGATTTTTCATGTTTTATCTGGTTAATTTAATTTAATTTGTTAATCATCATTCAGTCCTGCATTTTCAGCCTGCAACACATTCCAAAAAAACGTTGGGATGGTACAAAACATTTTCCATTTTGTAATGTTGCCATTCCTTCTCACAACACTTAAAAGACAGGATACCCAGGGACGTACAATTGTACGAGGTTGTGATTGTCACTTTTTTCATTTCAAAATTCTCCACACATTCTCTATTGGGGACAGGTCAGGACCTTTATGCACTGAATTTCCTCCAGTGTCCTTGAATCATTTAATGATATTATGCACTGTAGAGTAGGAAGTATGGAAATCCCTTTCAATCATTCTTTGAGGAACATTGTTTTTAAACATTTCAATATTTTTTTAAACTGGAGATCCTCTTCCCATCTTGACTCCTCAAAGACTGACTTTTGTGGAGACAATTTTTGTACCAAATCATGATTTCGTACATAATCACCTGTTGACATCGCCAGTTTGAATTCAGATAATTATTTAGGCTTTTTTTAACATAATTACTAGCCCTAACCTGAAATGCAGGAATGGATATGTATTAACAAATGAAATGGAAGTTATCCAGATAAAACCTGAAATATCTTGGGTTTATAGTGTCTGCAATAAACTGAAAGTCAAAGTTTTTTTTGCCATTTTCCATACCTTCCCAACTTTTTTTCTGGGGTTTTTGGAGAATGTTGTTAAACACAATGGATTGAAGATTTTTTTTTTTTAAGAATGCAGTATTTTTGGCAGTAACTCTTACTTTAATTTAATGCTTAACTTTTTATTATACTCTTGCATGTTTGTTATAACCACATTTTATATTTATGCATAAGTGCATCTGTATAATAAAGTATTAATTTTGCTTCCAGTTGTTAAATCATGAGATTGGATTGGAATATAATTTCCAATATAAAATATTGCACATGAAATTTAATATATACTGATCTGTCTAATCCGATCTTGTACTCAATAGGGCCGAAACTTTACAAGGAGCCCAGTGCCAAGTCGAACAAGTACATCATCCAGAATGCACTAGCCCACTGCTGTCTGGCAGGCAGAGTCAACGAGGGACAGAAGAACAAGATATTAGAGGTGAGTACATAACCAAGACCATTCTTCTGTATTAGATGGTAGCTATTTACACTACACAGATGCCCTGATTTACAAAGATCCCATATATAGAATACTTTTTTCTGTGTGTAATCGCACACAGTGCCTACTAAAGAAATCATCCCCTATCAAAATAAATTTCACACCCTGAAAATGAAAATAAATTCAATGTAATGTTTTCCAGCTGTACGTACACAGTATAACCTTCAACATTAAAGTAAAAATAACATTTTAGAAGTTCACAGTTCGATTTTCTCACGATTATTGACTTTCCCTTCGATAAGACATTGCTTTTTTCATTTCCAATGTGTAAACGATACAAACAATGCATATATTCATATTTAAGTTTTTAACCAAAAAAAACTTCGTCCCCTGCAGTTAAAAGAAATTACTAGAAACTTTGTGGCATAGTTTCAGAACACTGTGGTCATAAAGGGATGAACATGATCAGCAACAATACTCAGGTAGGCAGTGGTGTTTAAACAATGCTCAATGGGTATTGAGGTGCCCAAATTGTGCCAAGAAAATATCTCCCACATCATTACACCACCACCACCACCAGCCTGTGTGGAGTTTGCATATCCTCCCTGTCTTCCCCCCGTGGATTTACCCCCGATGATCCGGTTTCCTCCAACAGTCCAAAGACATGCATTAGGTTAACTGATTACGCTAAATTGGCCTGACCTGAGGATGTATGACTAGTTTCGATGTAACCTTGTGTCTGTTGTTAAATGGGCGTTTATGCTGAATTTGTGGGACTGTGGGAGCGTAGCGGTTAAGGTACTGGACTATGGACTGGAAGGTCCAGGGTTCAAATCCCACCTCTGCCAAGCAGCCACCGTTGGGTCCTTGAGCAAGGCTCTTAACCCACAATTGCTTGAATTGTAAGAATGTATAACTTCTAAGTCACTGTGGATAAGGTTGTCTGCTAAATGACATAAATGTAATTGAATCCGACGTGAAATAAACCAAAGAACCACTGATATACAGTGGGGTAAAAAAGTATTTAGTCAACCACTGATTGTGTAAGTTCTCCTACTTAGAAAGATGAGAGAGGTCTGTAATTTTCATCATAGGTACACTTCAGCTATAAGAGACAAAATGAGAAAAACAAATCCAGGAAATCACATTGTAGGATTTTTAAAGAATTTCAGCGTAAATCATGGGGGAAAATAAGTATTTGGTCACCCACAAACTCACAGTTAAAGTGTACCTATGATGAAAATTACAGACCTCTCTCATCTTTCTAAGTAGGAGAACTTGCACAATCAGTGGCTGACTAAATACTTTTTTGCCCCACTGTAAGGCAGAATGCGTCCATGCTTTCATGCTGTTTCACCAAATTCTGATCCTACCATCTGAATGTTGTAGCAGAAATCGAGACTCATCGTACTACTGTCCAATTTGGGTGAGCCCTTGTGAATTGTAGCCTCAATTGCCAGTTCTTAAAGGAGTGGCATCCGGGCTGATCTACTGCTCCTGTAGCCAATCTGCTTCAAGGTTCAACATGTTGTGCATTCACACATGCTCTTCTGCATACCTCAATTGTAAAAAGTGGTTATTTGTGTTCCTGTTCCGTTCTATCAGCTCAAACCAGTCTGGCTATTCTCCTCTGACCTCTGGCACCAACAAGACATTTTTGCCCAGAGAACTGCTGCTCACTGGATATTTTTTTTCTTTTTCAGACCATTCTCTATAAACCCTAGAGATGGCTGTGTGTGAAAATCTGAGTAGATTGTCAGTTTCTAAAATACTCATACCAGCCCGTCTAGTACCAACAAACATGCCAAGTTCAAAGTAATTTAAATCACCTTTCCTCCCCATTCTGATGCTCGGTTTGAGCTCGGCAGGTCATCTTGATCATGTCTACATGCCTAAATGCACTGATTTTCAGCCATTTAATTGGCTGATTAGATTTTTGTTAATGAGCAGTTGAGCAGGTGTACCTAATAAAGTGGTGGGTGAGTATATACACACCACTGTTACTTTTCCTCATCTTGCAGGAAATGGAGAAGACAGACGCTAACAACTTCCTCATCCTGTTCCGAGATTCGGGTTGCCAGTTCCGCGCCATATATACATACTTCCCTGAGACGGCAGAGATCAGCAAGTTGGTCGGCATCGGCCCCAAGTTCATCACGACCAGGATGATTGAGAACCTGTACAAGTACAGCTCAGACAAGAAGCAGTTCTGTCACATCCCAGCCAAGACCATGTCAGCCAGCGTGGACGCCATCACCATCTACAGTCACCTCTGGCAGACCAAGAAACAGAGCACACCCAAAAAACTGCTCAAGTGAAACAAACGCAACTGCACACCTCACGGGAGATTTTGCATTGTCACTGTTTCAGCCTTTTCTTCTGAGGATGGTGGGAGTTGTGTCATTGCAGTATGAAATTACACACCGCTTGAATGTAAAGGTTGAAGGGACTTTTTGTTATGCCGTAAACATCAGCACCTACAGTTTAGTTTGTCTGCATGTCACGTGTGTGTGAGTGTGAGTGCCAAAGCAGAAGGATTCAAAGGCCTTGCATTTTCACTTGGTTTTTATGATCACAGAGTTGCGTACAAGTCATTTAGGACTAAGTGTGTGTCGGCGGCAAGTTTGTATATCATTGTGAGGACCAAATGTCCCCACACAGATAGAAATAGCTGACATTTTGTACATTGTGGAGGTTAAGGTTAGGTGTAGCAATGATAAGCTACAGTAATCATTATGTCAAAGAAAGTTCCCAAGATGTATGTTTACCAAGACTCTGTGTGTGTGTGTGTGTGTGTGTGTGTGTGTGTGTGTGTGTGTGTGTGTGTGTGTGTGTGTGTGTGAGAGAGAGAGAGAGAGAGAGAGAGTGAGTGAGTCAGAGAGATGAGATAGAGAAAGATTACAGAGCAGAGACAGAGGGATGTGTTATACTCAATAATAGACACAAGTTCTAATTGTGGGTGTGAGTTTGTGTATATATATACAGTATGTATGTGTGTGATCACAGAAGACGCATTACACTTGACACTAATTTAAGTCACATTTATGATGTGTCATTTCATTTACTGGAACCTTAGCACCTGAACGTGCCGTCTGGATTTATTTATATTTTGGTAAATATTTTAAAGTTGGTGCAAAAATGACTTCGACTGTGGAGCATGGATGTAAAGAAATGAGCAGTCTGTGTAAATAATGGCCTTTATTACGAACTAATATTGTTTGGCTTTTTTTGAATTTAGGAAAATCAGCACGGATCTGCCAGTTTAAGCTGCTGCATTGTAACACAGTGTCGTCCATGCTAGCCTTGCCATGATCGTGTAACAATGTTTAAAGTGCAACTCCATGTTATAAGTGATAAATATGTCATGGTATATCTTCCTTTAAGAGGCACCTCTGACAGTTTTAGTAGCGATACAAGTTGGTATACAGTGGGAGCCAAAAGTCTGAGACCACTAGTGAAAATGCTTCTGTTTTACGTTCTGAATGTAATATGGCGACCTGGTGGCTTGGTGGGTAGCACTGTCACTTCACAACGAGAAGGTTCTTGGTTCAATTCCCTGAAGGAGTGGTCTGCATGTTCTCCCCGTGTCTGCATGGGTTTACTTTGGGTATTCCGGTTTCCTCCCACAGTCCAAAGACATGCGTGTTAGGTTAATTTGTGTCTCTGAAGTGCCACTAGTGTGTATATGGTTGTATGTGTCCTGCGATGGATTGGAGCCCTGTCTGGGGTTGTTCCTACTCTCGGCTTTCCCGTGACCCTGTTCAAGATTAAGCGGATAACAAAGAGATTCATGATTGTGAATGGAATATCATGGTTTTCATTGAAAAAGTACTTTGAATGAAAAGTTTGTGTATACACGCTCTTGCTGTAATGACAGTGTGTGCTGGAGCTGGCATGGACTTGTGTTTTCCCAGCATGATTTCACAATATTCCAAAGAGCATCTTGTAATGTTACTGAAAGCTTGGCTTTCTCTGTGTCCAATTCCCCATACATTCTTGATGGGGTGTAGGTCAGGTGACTGTGGAGGAAAGTACATGACAGTCAGCACTTAACTTTTTTTTGATCTTCAAGCAGTTGTGCTTTGAGTTGTGTTTAGGTCCAAGTTCTTGCTGCAGAATGAATCCTTCTCCACACAGACACAAACAAGCTTTTTCTCATGTGGACTCAGACTTTTGACCCCCATTGTACATAAATATTAAATATAATACGATCATGCTTCCTTCTAAATATTGCCTATATTGTGACTAAATAGTGAACCAAGGACATCTTCAGCAAAATCTCTATTTGCATAATTTTCCACTTCAGCAGTTCAGCCAACACGTTAGGTGTCAGATGTTTGCCTCTTTCGTTTTGCACTGGAGCTGGTAATGTTCCACCACCTTTATATTTGGAGGAAGTGGGAAATTGTGCAAATTTAATTTCACACCAAGTATGAAGTGCATTACCAAGATCTGTTGCGTTTTTACAGGCTTTGTGTCAAAATAATTTTTTTAATATCTGCGGGCTTAAATGAACTGAAAGATGTTTATTTTTTTTCCCAAGTTAAAGAAATTTCATCTGTTGAATTGATTAAAGCTGTACATATTATAGTTTTGCATATTAAGCATATTTTTAAAGCCATGGGATTAGTGTGATATTTTTCATATAAACAAGAAAGTGCTTTAAAGATGAAAGATAGTGTTTCCATGGAGAAAAGCTGTGTTGCAGTGCTATTGAAGGTGTTTCTCAATATCAAGAATTCGAAAAATGGGAAGAATGTTTTTGCTTTTACCATGCCATACCCTGTCATATATGCAGATGCTACACGTCCATACAACAGAGGAACCACAGAGCAGCTGGAGCAATGGTTTCAAACAGTGGAGTAGGTTTCATTTAAACTTTGAGGGGGACTACTACTCACACCATACAACCTAACACATCATGTGAGTAGTGATTTATGTCAAATAAAACAGGATACGCTACACAGGTAATACCAAAATTGGTATTTACATTTTACATTTACATTTTATATTTACAGCATTTAGCAGACGCCCTTATCCAGAGTGACTTACAATTGATGCAATCTTACAATCCAAGCAATTGTGGGTTAAGGGCCTTGCTCAAGGACCCAACAGTGGCAGCTTGGCAGAGGTGGGATTTGAACCCTGGACCTTTTGGTCCATAGTCCAGTACCTTAAACACTAGGCTACCACAGTATTTAATATACCAAACATTGTAGCTTAATATTAATATATATTTACTGTGATAAAAATGATATTCTCACATTAGTACAGATAACACATTCTGTTTATCATGCTATTAAATACTTAAATAGTGGAAGTAGTATGCTAAAGGAACACCATGCATGGTGGACATAAAGATGTGACGGAAAAAACAAGCTCGGAGACAACCCAAAGTGCTTTATTTAAACAGTGCACTAATCCCATCTAACCACCACCTTTTTTATATGTAAGACTCTAACAGTCTTTCGTACAGCTCTCGCTCTGTGGCCAGGGGAACGTTTATTGGTGGGCAAACCATTAACTCAACTTCCTCCCTCCACAGTGCCCAACCATAATTGTTTAAAACTAACATAATTCAAAAATACGGTCAGGAGAAAACACATCACACTGTTAAAAAATTAAACCACAAGGATTTTGTGAGCAGGAATTAGGACATTTTACCCCCCCTGCCCTAAAACTACATCTCTGGTCTCAAATGTTTTGGAAAAATCCAGTTCAGTTTTGATCTTGTGTACTAATCCACACATTCAGCCTTGTCCTCTGTTTCTTACATCTCATAGACAGTATCAGTATTTAGTTAAATTATACTGTAAAGTTAATGGTAACGTCAACAGTATGTTCTGAAATGTAATTCTGAAATGTATTGTCTCTTCTACTGTTGCTGCAATAGATATTACAGTTTTTTCTCTTTGCCAAGACCAACTATTAGATCATCCTTAATATGACTGCAGGATCTGGAGCAACACTTTTAGAGGAGGAGGGTAGCTTGCATGTAAAACCTATAGTAGACGTCCTTATCCAGGACAACGTACGATATTTTCAAGGATGTAAGAGGTACAGGTCGTGCTCATGAGCCTAGTGGCAGATTCCAGAGTAAGAATTTGAATAAACAGCCTTCTGATTAGTAATTCACTGAGACACCCAGCATTGTTCTTGGTCCTTGCATTGCCATTGTAATATTTGTTCAACTTGGGAATGGATTTGATGTATATTGCATATTGAGAAACACCCTGTGGTTGCACTACCAACGTACATTGTACTGTACTAATCAGTATGTCTAATTACTATGGTAGTGTACTCATCTGACGTACTATTTTATGCCAGCATGCGGGTTTGGACATGGCCTACGTAGCAGCTGATTCAGTTCTTCTTTCTAACGTCCCGTTTTGTCATGCGTGTTCATACTGGCCATGTGCTGTATGTCTGTTAATACTTGAGTATCTGTTAACCTGTATGGCTACACAAATACAGATTTTCATCCAAATGTTGTATTGCTGGTGGTGTTTATATTGATAGCAATAGCGTAAAGGTAAAGAAATTGAAATGTTTATAGCTAGTTTAACCTTTGTAATGTAAGAAACAGTGGAGTCGGTCATTTACAGTTGGGCAAAAAAGTATTTAGTCAGCCACTGATTGTGTAAGTTCTCCTACTTAGAAAGATGAGAGAGGTCTGTAATTAGGTACATAGGTAAATAGCTACACTTCAACTATGAGAGACAAAGTGAGAAAAAATAATCTAGGAAATCACATTGTAGGATTTTTTTAAGAATTTAATTGTAAATTATGGTGGAAAATAAGTATTTGGTCAATAACAAAAGTTCAACTCAATACTTTGTAACATAACCTTTGTTGGCAATGACAGAGGTTTTGGCATGATCATGGCCAAGAACAAAAGAGCTGTCAAAGGACACCAGGAAGAAAATTGTAGTTCTGCACCAGCCTGGGAAGAGTGAATCTACAATAGGCAAGCAGGTTGGTATGAAAAAAATCAACTGTGGGAGCAACTGTAAGAAAATGAAAGACATACAAGACCATTGATAATCTCCCTCGATCTGGGGCGCCACGTAAGCTCTTATCCTATGGAGTCAAAATGATCATGAGAATGGTGAGGAAAAATCCCAGAAACTACATGGAGGGACCTGATGAATGACCTGCAGAGAGCTGGGACCAAAGAAACAAAGGCTACCATCAGTAACACACTACGCCGAGAGGGACTCAGATCCTGCAGTACCAGGCGTGTCCCCCTGCTTAAGCCAGTACATGTCCAGGTCCGTCTGAAGTTTGCCAGAGAGCATATGGATGATCCAGAAGAGGATTGGGAGAATATCATGTGGTCAGATGAAACCAAAATAGAACTTTTTGGTGAAAACCTCCACCTGGTCGTGTTTGGAGGAAGAACAATGCTGAGTTGCATCCCAAGAACATCATACCTACTGTGAAGCGTGGGGGTGGAAACATCATGCTTTGTAGCTGTTTTTCTGCAAAGGGGACAGGACGACTGATCCGTGTTAAGAGAAGAATGAACGGGGCCATGTATCATGAGATTTTAAGCCAAAACCTCTGTCATTGCCAACAAAATTATGTTACAAAGTATTGAGTTGAACTTTTGTTATTGACCAAATACTTATTTTCCACCATAATTTACAATTAAATTCTTTAAAAATCTTACGATGTCATTTCCTGGATTTTTTTTCTCATTTTGTCTCTCATAGTTGAAGTGTACCTCTGATGAAAATTACAGACCTCTCTCATCTTTCTAAGTAGAAGAACTTGCACAATCAGTGGCTGACTAAATACTTTTTTGCCCCTGTGTATGTGTAAGTGCAATGCTTACAACACATATGGTATTCCCAGACAACCATACAGTGGTTTAAATTGTTTTGCTAAAAATATGATATTTCATATTGGCTACCTACCTTTATAATTAGTCCACTCATGTTTTTGTAAGCCCCTAGAAGTTAATTGACATTTTAGGCTTTAATCCAAGTCAGTATCATACAGTGGTATGAAAAAACTTTGGGCACCCCTGATAATTTTCATGATTTTTCTTTATAAATCATTGGTTTGTCCAGCTCAGCAATTTCAGGTAAATATATCATATAGCAGATGAAAACCAGTGATATTTGAGAAGTGACATTAAAGTTTATAGGTTTTTACAGAAAGTGTGCAGTAATTATTCAAACAAAATTAGGCAGTTCATAAATTTGGGCACCCCAACAGAAAATTACATCAATATTTAGTAGATCCTCCTTTTGTAGAAATAACAGCCGCTAAACGCTTCCTACAGCTTCCAGTCTGGATTTCTGGTTGAAGGTGCTTTGGACCATTCTTCTTTAGAAACATCTCCAGTTTCAGTCAGGTTTTGATGATGGTTTCCGAGCATGGACAGCCCACCCCACATTTTCAGTAATATTCATGTCCTGGGACTGAGATGGCCATTCCAGAACGTTGTACTGGTTCCTCTGCATGAATGCCTTAGTAGATTTTGAGCAGGGTTTGGGGTCGCTGGCCTCGGTGCAACTTTGTCACTAATTCTTGAACATTGTTCTCAGAATCTGGAGATATTAACTGGAATCCATGCGACCCTCAACTTTAACAAGATTCCTAGTACCTGCACTGGCCACACAGTCCCACAGCATGATGGAACCGCCACCAAATTTTTTACTGTGGGTAGCAAGTGTTTGGCCTTGGGATGCTGTGTTTGTTTTCTTTTTCCGCTCCTTGTTATGGTCCAAATAACTCAATTTTAGTTTCATCAGTACACAGCACTTTATTCCAAAATGAAGCTGGATTGTCCAAATGTGCTGTAAGCACACCCTCAAGTGACTCTGTTTGTGGCGTGTCTGCAGAAAAGGCTTCTTCTGCATTACTCTCCCATACAGCCTCTCCTTGTGCAAAGTGCGCTGTATAGTTGAACGATGAACAGTGACACCATCTGCAGCAAGATGAGGTTGTAGGTTTTTGGAGGTGGTCTGTGGCTTTGACTATGACTGTTCTCACCATCCTTCGCCTCTCTGCCTATCTGAGATTTTTCTTGGTCTGCCACTTCGGGAGTTCCTTAACTAGAACTGTGCCTGTGGTCTTCCATTGCCTCACTATGTTCCTCACAGTGGAAACTGACAGCTGAAATCTCTGAGAGAGCTTTTCCCTTTCCCTGAACCATGATGTTGAACAACCTTTGTTTTCAGGCCATTTGAGAGTTGTTTTGAGGCTCCCATATTGCCACTCTTCAGAGAAGATGCAAAGAGGAGAAAAACTTCCAATTGGCCACCTTAACCCTTTATCATAGTTGGACTCACTTGTGTATGTAGATCAAGGGTCAGTGAGCTTACAAAACATATTTTGTGTTCCAATAATTAGTGCTAAAGGTATTCAAATGACAGGGTGCCCAAATTTATGCACCTGCCTAATTTTGTTTGAATAATTACTGCACACCTTTCTGTAAAACCTATAAACTTTAATTTCACTTTCTCAAATATCACTGGTGTTCATCTGCTATATGATGTATTTACCTGAAATTGCTGAGCTGGACAACCAATGATTTATAAAGAAAAATCATGAAAATTATCAGGGGTGCCCAAACTTTTTCATACGACTGTACATTCACCGATCACTTTATTAGATACAAATCATGTTTCTAAACTTATTGTCCATTTTATCAGTTCCACTTACCATATGGAAGCACTTTGTAGTTCTGCAATTACAGACTGTAGTCCATCTGTTTCTGTACATACATTGTTGTCCCCTTTACTCTGTTCTCTAATGGTCAGGACCCCCACTGGACCAGCACAGATCAGGTACTATTTGGGTGGTGGATCATTCTCAGCATTGCAGCGACACTTATGTGGTGGTGGTGTGTAGGTGTGGTGTGTTAGCAGTGCTGCTGGAGTTTGTAAACACCTCAGTGTCCACCTACTAAAAAATGGTCAGCCACCACAATCCTGTAGGCAGCATCTTATGAGCACTGGTGGATGACTAGAGAATGACTGACACATATTGTGCAACAACAGATCGATAGATAGACAGACAGAGACAGAGACAGAGACAGAGAGAGAGAACTTTATTTATCCCTATCCGTTGCAGCAGCAATACACTCCACAACAATACATAAATATAAATACAGAAAAAAACAGAAAATTACAAATCTTACAAATACTAATAATGTTACAAATGTGTAACATATTTTCTATCGGAATAGAAGTGAGTCACTGTATAGTGTTATTGCAGTGGGCAGGAATGATTTCCTGCATCTGTCCTTATTACAGTGTAGCTGCAGATCCAGCTTTCTTTAAGAGTTTGTTCAGCCTCTTTAAGTCGCTAGCTCTGATTCCGCTTCCCCAGCAGATGGCTGCGAAGACAACTGCACTTTCCACAACAGACTTGTAGAAGATATGCAATATCTTATTGCATACATTAAAGGACCTAAGCTTCCTCAAGAAGTAGAGTCTGCTCTGTCCCTTTCTGTATACAGCTTCGGTGTGACATCTCCAGTCCAGTCTGTTGTCAAGGTGAACACCCAAGTATTTGTAGCTCTCCACCACCTCCACTTCTTCTCCCCGGATGGATACAGTGTTTAGTGCAGTACCGGTCCTCCTAAAATCCACAACCATCTCCTTTGTCTTGGTCACATTCAACAGGAGATGATTGTTTCCACACCATTCCACAAAGCGGTCTAACAGTTCTCTGTATTCATTCTCCTGTCCACCCCTGACACACCCCATGATCGCAGAGTCATCTGAAACTTTCTGTAGATGACAGAACTCAGAGTTGTACTGGAAATCCCAGGTGAACAAGGTGAAGAGGAAAGGTGAGAGTACAGTCCCCTGTGGTGCTTCTGTACTGCTGACCACCTGCTCAGACTCACATCCCCTCAGCCGCACAAAGTGTGGTCTGTCTCTCAGGTAATCAATAATCCAGGAGGTTATGGAGGCATTCATCTGCATTTCATTGAGCTTCTCCCTCAGCAGATGGGGCTGAATGGTGTTAAAGGCACTTGAAAAATAAAAAAACATGATCCATACGATCATGACAGATGAGCTGCTGTCTCTGACTTTACATCTACAAGGTGGAGCAATAAGGTGGCTGTGTCTAGAATACAGTGAGTGAACACAGTGTTTTAACATTCCAGCAGCACTGCTGTGTCTGATCCACCCATACCAGAACAACACACACTAACACACCACCACCACATCAGTGTCACTGCAGTGCTGAGTATGATCCACCACCCAAATATCTCATCTGCGGGGGTACTGAACATTAGTGAACAGAGTAAAGGGGACTAACAAAGTATGTAGAGAAACAGATGGGACTACAATCTGTAATTATAGAACTACAAAGTGGCTATGTAGTAAGTGGAACTGATAAAATGGGAAACAAGTGTAGAAATAAGGAGATACCTAATACATTGATTGGTGACTGTACACAGTACCAGACGAAAAGTTAGACGTGCCTACTGAAAATCATATAGTTCTGTTTTATAACTCCATTTGGCTAATGATATAACAATAGAAATTTTTTTCTTACAGAAATATAAGTAGTTAGGTTTGTCTATACAAAATGTTTATGAGGTTTTTAAAACTTTTTGAAAAATTTTTTTTTTCCTAAAAAAAATAGTTGGTTAGTTGGTAAAATAAAAAAATAATTAAACCAACAACCTAATTTTGCTATAACAAACAGAATAATTACAATGTGAATGCATTTGCCACAATCTTTGGCATATCTTAGCCTTTTCACCCTGTTCCCCTTCCAAAAAAGTGGGTTCTTGGCTGCTATGCTTCCAAAAAGACTATTCCTGATCAAGCTTCTACAGGCTGTAGAAAAGTGAACCTGGCATCTCGATGAAGCTTCCAGATGCTGCACAGGTGCTCAGTGGGAGGCCAGCTGGAAGGATAAACTCAAAAGATGAACTAGCCTACAAGAAGCCTGAAGAGCCAAACAGAAGATTCTGGAGAAACAATATCCATATATGGTGAGTGCAGTTGCTGAGGTTACCATTAAAGCTATGACATTCTAACAGCTGGCACATGGGGTAAGCTTATAAAATCTTGAAAAAACATGATATTATATCAGTTACATTAACCTTACTGTATTATTTGTTTTTAATAAAATATTGTCAAATATATCAAACATTTTGCAGCAAAATAGCTTATGAACTTTTATAAAGTTTATATATTTTTTTATAAACTATTTATAAAGTTTATAAATAGTTTATAAAGTGTAATAATGTTTTTAAATCAGCATAATTTAAAGTAAGGTGGTCAAGTTTTGTAACGGTCTGATAAGCTAGCCCACCTCTGAGCTGGGTTTCCCAGTGCCTTCCAGCCAGGAGTCACGTTTGCAGGCACAGTCGACTGTGTCTGAGGTCGGGGATCATGCCCTGGCACTGCAACAGTGACCCCTGACGCCCTGTGATGGACTGGCGTCTTGTTCAAAGCACACTTGTACCTGTGGCCTGTGGTACTGGGACTAGGGACTGTGGTAGCCTAGTGGTTCAGGTACTGGACTATGGGTTCAAATCCCACCTCTGCCAAGCTGCCACTGTTGGGTCCTTGAGCAAGACCCTTAACCCAAAATTGCTTGGATTGTAAGATTGTATCAATTGTAAGTCGCTCTGGATAAGGGCGTCTGCTAAATGCTGTAAATGTACAAATGTACAATCTAGCCTATCTTAACCATGACAGACTCCAGGTGCCCCGCGACCCTGACTAGGACAAGTGGGGATAAAAGGTAAATGTATGCATAAGTAAATATATTATAATTATATTATGTAATACTCCAAATTAATACATTACAGTCCTTAATTTCACATTATACCTGGCATGGGAAATTGGGGCGGCAACTATTACTGGATTACCAAGATTTCTGAAGGGCGCTCCACTCTGACCAATCATGAGCACCGAAAAAAACGGTTCCAGGCTACGATTGGTGGAGATGCAGAGGAAGCGTCCGCCTGACAACCAGTGTTATAGGGAGGTAACGGCACCGAGAGGCCGAACAACAAGCGGAATAAAGCCATCTTTTATAGAAATAAAATAAACGAACACACCGGAGGACGGTTGGGTGACAGACCGACACCAGAGACTTCAGAGAAGACGTCTGTTCTTTGCGTATATGTAGACTTTAATAGGTAAGGTTAAATCCTCGCTGATCTGTTACTGTTCTGGTGGGTTCCAAGACCGCATACTAGCGCACTAAATAGTGCGTGAAAATAGTACGCAACCGCAAGCTCGCCCCCCAGTCTTCCGGCAGGTGCGTACTATGTTGGCATACTGTTTAGTACCGTAGTATGCTACTGTATGCGTGTGGATAGGCGAGGCTATGCTGTCTAGAGGGTCAGTGGCTATCAGAGTCTTTCAGGGTTTAGCCCGTTAGCCGTTATGAGTCATTGTTCTAAATGTGCCGTAGAGGTTTTAGGAAGGTGTCAGCACTTCCATTTGTAGCTTACACGATGTGGAGCTGAGACGGGAAAGCATGAGTAAGCAAAGCGTCTCAAATGGGTGGGACAGCAGCAGCAGTAACGGCTCACCTCAGACCTGAATTCCAGTTCCTTCTCTTGCTTTGTTGCTTTCATTTTTAGCAGTGTTTGCTTGATTTCTGAGCTAAATAGCTAAGTGGAATAATTGCAGTTTTCATTCATGAACACCTTTTCCATGAGTCTTGTTAAGAAGGTCTCATTTATATCCAGATGTTGCTCTGTGCTAGAGATGAGTACAGACATCTCTACTAACATCTGCACATTTTGTTGCATGCTTTTGTCCGTTAACATACTAGGATGTTATCGGTAGCTTGTAGTCTTGGATGGTTACACAGACACACGTTCGTCTCACTATCCTGGTGGGGACTTACCACTGACAGAATGAATACTGTAGCTAATTACTGCTACATGTTTTGACTCGTTTGACTTTTCAAAAGAAAGTTGCAGTTCCTGAAAAAAAAGCATTTCCTCCTTGGGGACCAGCAAAATGTCCCCCAAGGTAAAAAATGTCATATCTTTCTATCCTTGTGGGTACATTTGGTCTCTCTCTCTCTCTCTCTCTCTCTCTCTCTCTCTCTCTATTGAAAATGCAAAAGAAATATATATTTTAAAAAATGTGTCTTACATTCACTTTGACGTTTATTTCAGTCCAGTCAAAACTGCATTTTCAGACCTGCAACACTTTCCAAAAAAGTTGGGACTGTAAAGCATCACTTGGATATGTTGCCATTCCGTCTCACAACATGTAAAGGACGTTTTGGCACTGAATATACCAAGTGATTTAGTGATTTAGGTGTTATTTTGTCCCACTCTTCCTGCAAACTTAAGATGTGGTCGTATGTGGTCGTGGCTGCCGCAAGTTTCTTTTCAAAATTCTCCACCCATTCTCTATTGGGGACAGTTCTGGACTGCAGACAGGCCAGTCCAGCACTCGCACCCTCGTCTTCTGCAGCCATGCCTTTATAATGTGTGTAGCATGTGGTTTTGTGTTGTCTCGCTGAAAAATGCATGGACGTCCCTGGAAAAGATGACGTCTTGAAGGCAACTTATGTTGCTCTAAAATTTCAGTGTACTTCTCAGGATTAATGCTGCCATCACGGAAGTGTAAGTGGTCTTTGCTAAGGGTTCTGACACAACCCCATACTATGATAGACCACGACTTTTGGACAGCCTGGATCGGTTTTTGCTCTGCAGCGCACGGTGGTCCAGATCTGCAATACTGATTCGTCTGACCACAATACACGTTTCCATTGTGTGATGGTCCATCACATATGTCTCTGAGCCCAGAGACATTCTGGGCATGGTTAACATAAGGCTTCTTCTTTGCACAGTAATGTTTTAAGTGACATTTGTGTATGTAACTTGATATTGTTGTGCTTGACAAAGGATTCCAAAGTAATCCCTTGCCCATGTGGTTCTATCAGCTATTGATGAATGAAGGTTATTGATGCAGTGCAGCCTGAGGGATTGGAGGTTTTTGGCTTAATTCTTCCGGATTCCTTAAATTGTTTAATGATATTATGTACTGTAGAGGGAGAAATGTGAAATATGGAAATCACTCCTTTGAGGTACATTGTTTTTAAACCTTTCAATCATTTTTTCATGCATTTGTTGACAAACTGCCCAGCTTTCTTAATCAAAGTCAATGCATTTCATGGATACTGCTTTTCTACCAAATCATGATTACAATCACTTGTTGATATCACAATATTATTAAGTTACTAACCCTAATTTGCCATCCCCCAACATTTTGGAATGTGTTGCAGGCCTGAAAGGCAGGGTTGGATTTTTATTAACAAATGAAATGAAGTTGACCGGACCTAACATGAAATGTCTTGGGTGCATACTATCTGCAATTAAATAAAAGTCAAAGTGAATGTAAGACACACTACACTGTGTTTTTAATTTTCCATACCGTCCCTTTTTACTGGTTTGGGTTTGTAGGAAAATCAATTTGACATTTTTTGCCAAAGCACTTTTTGCCACTAACCCCCTCCTTCTTTTTCTTTTTCTCTTTTGCCTATTCCCCCTCTGTGTATGTGCCAGCTTGCCATCATGACAGCTGAGGAGACCATCAATATAAAGGAGGTAGAGATCATTAAGGCAGTCCTGGACTTCCTGAACTCTCGGAAGCTACACATCAGCATGCTGGCACTGGAGAAAGAGAGCGGTGTAATCAACGGCCTCTATTCAGACGACATGCTCTTCCTTAGGTATCCACACACACACACACACTGAATAGTTAGTGCATTTAGTATTAGTGCTTTATGCATGCTTCTGTACACACTTATTGTAATGTCATACATGTCAGCATATGATAACATTATGGTCTCTTCCAGCTCCTAACACTCTTAGACCAAGCAATCACGTACACTGAACAGGTGTGTTGGGAGCTTTGAGAGACCGAAACTGTGCTTAGTGGGATCCTTGAATGCCAGCATGTCCAATGCTCTTACAGCTCTGTCATGGGGTGTTTTTCAAACCAATTATGGACTCAGGATGCAGGGACAGGTTTTGTAATCAGTTAAGGAATTTCATTTGACCAGATACCAGGCCTTAAGCAAATATACCCGAAGCTATTTGGTTAATTAGCACTCCAGAGTGTGTGGTAATTTTTATTTTTGTTATAAACTCATTGACAAAAAAAAAATTATAAAGCACCAAGATAGAAATGTTGGATTGCTTGCCAAAACTTTGGCATGCATTTTCCGTTACAGGCAGATATGTTAAATAGTTACAGCATGATTCCTTGCCACAAAAGGGCAATAAAATTTTGTGTGCTGATAGAGTGGGGCATTAAAAGTATTTTAGTCCATCCACTGATTGTGCAAGTTCTCCTACTTAGAAAGATGAGAGTGGTCTGTAACTTTCATCATAGGTAACACTTCAACTATGAGGAAAATGAGAAAGAAAGAAATCCAGGGAAATCACCATGTAGGATTTTTAAAGAATTTAATTGTAAAATCATGGTGGAAAGATAAAGTATTTGGGTCACCCACAAGCAAGATTTCTGGCTCTCTCACAGATCTGTAAGTTGTTCTTTAAGAAGCTCTTCTGTCCTCCACTTGTTACCTGTATTAATGGCACCTGTTTGACCTCATTATTCTGTATAAAAGACCACCTGTCCACAGCATCAAACAGTCAGACTTCAACTCGACACTTGGCCAAGACCTAAGAGCTGCCGAAGGAAACATCAGTAAGAAAACTTGTTGACCTGCAAAGGCTGGGAACGAGTGAATCTACAATATGGCAAGCAGGTTGGTGTGAATAATCTCAAATGGGGGAGCAATTGTAAGGAAAATGGAAGACATACAAGGACCATTGATAATCTCCCTCGATCTAGGGGCTCCACACAAGATCTCATCCCATGGGGTCAAAATGATCATGAGAACGATGAGCAAAAATCCCAGAACTACACGGAGGGACCTGATGAATGACCTGCAGAGAGCTGGGACCAAAGTAACAAAGACTACCATCAGTAACACACTACGCCGAGAGGGACTCAGATCCTGCAGTGCCAGGCGTGTCCCCCTGCTTAAGCCAGTACATGTCCAGGCCCGTCTGAAGTTTGCCAGAGAGCATATGGATGATCCAGAAGAGGATTGAGAGAATATCATGTGGTCAGATGAAACCAAAATAAAACCTTTTGGTAAAAACTCAACTCGTCATGTTTGGAGGAAGAAGAATGCTGAGTTGCATCCCAAGAACACCATACCTACTGTGAAGCATGGGGGTGGAAACATCATACTTTAGGGCTGTTTTTCTGCAAAGAGGACAGGACGACTGATCCGTGTTAAGGGAAGAATGAACGGGGCCATGTATCGTCAGATTTTAAGCCAAAACCTCCTTCCATCAGTGAGAGCATTGAAGATGGAACATGGCTGGGTCTTCCAACATGACAATGATCCCAGACACACTGCTTGGGCAACGAAGGAGTGGCTTCGTAATAAGCATTTCAAGGTCCTGGAGTGGCCTAGCCAGTCTCCAGACCTCAGCCCCATAGAAAATTTGTGGAGGGAGCTGAAAGTCCGTGTTGCCCAGCGACAGCCCCAAAACATCATTGCTCTAGAGGAGATCTGCATGGAGGAATGGGCCAAAATACCAGCTACAGTTTGTGCAAACCTGGTGAAGACTTACAGGGGACATTTGGCCTCTGTCATTGCTAACAAAGGTTATGTTACAAAGTATTGAGTTGAACGTTTGTTATTGACCAAATACTTATTTTCCACCACAATTTACAATTAAATTCTTCAACAATCCTACAATGTGATTTCCTGGATTTTTTTTTTCTCAATTTGTCTCTCATAGTTGAAGTGTACCTATGATGGATATTACAGACCTCTCTCGTTTTTCTATGTAGAACTTGCACAATCAGTGGCTGACTAAATACGTTTTTGCCGCACTGTATATAAAAAAGGCTCTTAGAGACAACTTTTGGTTAGTGTACCTCTTGATGAGAGATTGTTGACTGCTAAACATGGCTCTATGACCTATTTGCCCACAGCTGGGCTCTCACAATTCCACACTCGTAGTTTGCTGAAGCTGGCGTTCCAGCTGGTCTCAAAAATTTTCTATTGGCGATAAATCTGGTAACTGGGCAGGCCAAGGAAGTGTTGCAATATGGTGAAGACATTCTTGGGAAACCCTTGCTGTGTGTGGGCGAGCATTATCTCCAGATTATCACACCAGCAGTTGGGGCAGCATGTCGCTCCACTACAACAGCAGGATTTAAGTTCTCACCCTAAGGCCTTCATACTCAAACCCGACCATCACTGGATCCCAAACAGAACCTTTAATTTGTTGCTGAAGACAGTATGGTTCCAGTCCATAGCAGTTCAGGTTTCTCATTCATGACACCACTGCAAACGAAGGTAATGGTGGCTGGCTGTCATTGGCAGGACACACAATGGGTGCCCTGACAACAAATTTCCTTCTGCTAAGTGACTAGAAATGGTCCGGGTAGAGACAGGGGTTTGTAGTGAAGGTGTGGCCTGTGTCTGGATGGTGGACAACGAAACTGTGGGTGCTGCTCGTGCTTGTTGGTGGATCAGATGATCCTCTCTTCCAGTGGTCTGTCTGGGCCTTTCAGAGCCTGTACCCCGTGTGTACGTGCCCTCACAGAACCACTGCTCCCAACAACTAGGTCAGACAACCTTCTGCTTCTCTCAGCCCAATGAACCCTCTCTCAAAGTCGGTCAGCTGGTCAAATTGTCTTCGAGTTTGCCGTAGAGGCATGTCTAGCAGTCAACAGTCTTTCACTAAGAGACACTACACTACTTTACACTACCCTACTCAAAAGTAGCCTCTGAGAGCCTTTTTAAAGATCAGCAGGGAAAGTACTTTTACGCCCTCTTGTGGCAAGACCCAGTGTCTAATAAGACCACACTTATAATCATTTACATATCTGCTTGTGACATAACTGCATGCCAGGTTTTACAGTAATCCGACATTTCTATCTGGGTGCTTTAATTTTTTCTCAATGAGTGTATATTGTTATACAGTGACGTAAGGACAAAAAATGTTTTTTTTCCAGTGGTAGGTTTTGTTTTTAGCCCAGCCTTAGCTAATCAGCCAAAAGATTAAAAAATCCTGGTCCATAAATAACAAGGAGCCTTATTTTCCCCAAACTAGTTTATATTATAGCCACTGCTTGTATGTCACTCATGACTTGCAAGCTGACGTTTTTGACAAATTATATTGTCATTGGAATAGAACAGAACCCTAATGGAACATTATGTACTGGTCAGTTTAGTTTGTCGAACCACTGTGTAAACTAGCATTTTGGTGTGCAGCACTTTCTTTGAGAGTCACCCATCAGAGTGAAGGTCTGTCACCAGTGATACATAGGCAGTGCTCACTGGTGGCACAGGGCTGGGTCGGAGCGAGTGAGAAACCCTGAAGAAGTAGTAATGAAAATGAGAAGAACTGCTCTCTTCTTAGGCCACTATTGGATTAGATTGATTTAGCAATGGTATAATGACCATATATAATTATTTCTCAGTCTCTTTATTAGAGAACAACTAGAAAATACAGGAAATTTGTATGTAGTATTAAAAAAATCTGAAAAACAGCTTCTGTAGGCCACAGTGGCAAGTTTTAGTGTAACCACTCCTTACACTTAAGCAATGGTAGCATCTAGCAGCTTCGTCAGAATGCCAAGTTGACCCTTCTGCAGTCTGAAGAGACTTGTTCAGGAATGGTCTTTTTGGAAGGGTAGCAGCCAAGAAACCACTTTTTTAGAAGAGGAACATGTAGAAAAGACTAAGATGTGCTAAAGCTCACAAAGATTGGAATGAAGATCAGTGGAAAAGAGTATTATGGAGTGACAAATCCAAGTTTGAAATTTTTGGGTCCAGTCGTTGAAAATATGTTCTATATGGTGTATCGACGCATATGGTCATACAGGGGTTTACCAGCAGTGGCAAAAATCCCAGTCTACAGGAAATTCTCCTCAGAAATGTGGCCAAAAGACAAAACTATTAGGTACATTATAAAAACACCCAAAAATACTATTTTCCAACCAGCTGAGACTGAAGAAGTCACTTAGATGAGTGATGAAACACTAAAATCTTATGTCTAGATGAACTGATTCAACTTTTGGGATTTTCTCACCTGGATTATTGAGCATGCATCAAGTTATTTAGTAAAATATACAAACAAAACCATCGTTTCCGGTTGGCTGAATGTGTCCAATGTTGTTGGTTTCGGTTTTGGCCAAGAATGTTTATTTCATCACTACATTGTAGTAGTAGTAATGTAAATTTTAAGTTTTACCCACCCGATTTTCCTTCAAGAAAGTGCTTAGAGAGTAAGTGCTTGGAACAGGTTCTGAAGTTGGCAGTGTTTATGTTCTCTAGCCTTTCTAATAACATAAGCCACTGGCAGTTCGGCTTTAGATTAGTGGTAAAGAACAGTAGATTCATGGTGCTGGCAAATCCCCAAATTACATAAGGCTGACAGAACCAAAAAATCATGATTCATTTCACCCAACTGCACTGCTGGAGATATTTCGTGGTCATCAAGTTGTAAAGAAAATGCTCAGAGGATATTGGGTTTTCAAAGCGGAGTATTGAGATTGCAGGGGCAGACAAAAGAGACGGAAAAATTACATCCAAAACATGACTATGAACTATGGACTCCATGACTGGAGTTTGCCCCCACATTTGCTGCTACAACAGCCTTTCTTCTTCTAAAAGGGCTTTCTACTAGATTTTGGAATGATCTGGCTCACTTTTGGCATTCCAATGCATTTGCAAGGTGTCTGATGGAGTTGAGGTCTGTGCACGCCAGCAAAGTTCTCAATCAAAAGTCAAAAAGTTGTATGGGTATTGTTTAAGGACAGCAGGGCAGAAAGTTGATGAACTGACTTGTTGGAAGTGGAAACACATAAATGTTTCATATTGAGAGTCAGTGGGGTATCAGTGCAATTCATTCTACTGCCACTGTTTGTCTATTGTGAATCCAGAATTTCTGCTTTTTATTAGGAATGTGCCACAAGTAAGTGTTGAAATAGCATTGAAACAGCAGAGCTCAATAATTAGAAGTGTCCATAACCATTTGTCTAATATAGTGTATTTGCGTTTGTGACCTGTGGTTCTCACACTCCCTTGGTAAATGCTTGTCCTTTATAATAGTTAAATGATAGCAGCTCTTCTGTGGGAAAATTCCCACATTTTAATGTCATTTTCAAAACCCCACCTACTATTTATTATGTCAACAGTATATTGTGCTGCTGACCGGCCCCTCTGGTCTGTTATCTGTGTATTCGGCAGAGCTTCACCTGTCTGCCTTGAATAACCTCCACATATGTCTTGTTTCTCACATTTGCTACTAGGGGTGGGTATTGGACGTTACCAGAGCTGATGTTTAAAATTAAATATTAAGACATCACGTCACGCTGTTTCTCTCACAGTTGTTGTTGATCACTGTGTTTTGGGAACAGTGCTTCTACAATAGCATCCATTCATGACATCTTGGTGATGGTACTGAGTAGATACATTGGCAGTCAGAGAACACTGCGCTGAGGGAGCTGTGTAATTGTGTGAGGGATTCATGACTTTTAAATGGATGGTCAGGACCAGTTTGGAATCTCATTAGCCCTAAGGATTCTTTAAAGTATTTCATTTTGCAATTTTCTACACGTGATAGGATTTAAAGCTCCACCCAGTCAATTCTGTTCCCTGTAGAGGTTAACCTCTGTAACTTATTAAAAATCTACACATGAAATTTAATTAGGGGTTACCAAAGCTTTACGTTATAGTGTGTGTAGCTGTAAAAATGTCAGACAGGTGTGTGTATAAAAAGGTCTGAGACAATTAATGAACATGCTTCTGTTTGGCATTTCTCTTGAATTTAATAGTGTTGTCCATTATCATTCATATAATCAGCATAAGAATTTTAGTGAAAGGTTGAAAAAAAAAAATTCTTACATTTCAGAACGTATTAGTATTTGCTATGCTCCACTTTGCCGTATTGAGTGTCCGTTCAAGCTTACATTGAAAAGTGTGTGCAAAATCTCATGATCCATGAGCATCCAACGAGCATCTTGCGGTGGTGTGTTTGCCTTTCTCTGTCCCCCTTAAATGCTCAGTTGAATTTAGGTTAGGTCACTGCTGAGGAAAGTCCATGACAAGCAAATTGTGTGATGCTGATTATACTGGTTTACAAAGATTTTGTCTCGTTCAGTAAATACCGGTTTCTTATGTATTTGTGCATGCTGCATTCAAATATGTTTTCAGAATTTCCCTGTCACCCATAGTTTTTGGTCCAGTATTCACCTGTATTTATGTGTAGTACCAGTTCTCCACAGCATTTGAAACAAAAAGTTTAATATGCACAGGTATTTTCATTGTTTGCAAAGTGCAGTAGCTTCTTTTTGAAAGCACACACTTAAATAAATGAGTCACCAGGATCCTGCAGAAACATGAGTGGTTATGCTGGGACATGCAAACAGTGCCTACTTTTTAGTAGCAGTTCCCTGTCAGTTGCCAGCTAGAACTCAGACTGTAAAAATCTCTGGTGGAGTGTCTTTTCCACCCTTTTAAAAATGATGCTGATCCACCATTATAATGCCAAGTAACCCTGTAAATAGTCCAAATTCTTTCTGTGGTGAGTTGACAATCAAATCCCATAAACATTATTTCATCATTAAAAAGGATATTAGAATGAATTTGGTTGTAAAGTGTGTGAGCAGGATCAAAGTTGGGCCCATTTTATGTTTTGTCACATGGGTCAGGCATCTCGCAGACTGGGCAATAGGATCACATCATATACCTTTTGCCTTTCCTTGGTTTTTCGAGAGAACCCAAAGATCACACTTCAGATTGCAACATTGGCATAACGAATATAAGTGGTATAACATTAAAATCCAAACATACTGTTAAATATTTACTATCTGCTATTAATCCAGTACATCACTGTCAGGAATTACCTTTGTCAGAGCCTCCAAAATATATGACAGTCAGTGATGAATAGACTGGTGATGAATAAACAGAAGAAGTAGAGGACAATGTGGATAGACTTGTACGTTTGTACATATTTAAAGTGTAATAATAGGCTTATTTATGATACCTAATATGCCCTTATTCTAATATTTTAGTGTCCCTTTAAAACTGTGGTTGACAGAAAAACAGATTGCGATTCAGTGTGATATGATTTGTAATCAAAAATATTGTATCCAGATTTTTACGGCTGAAAAAAAAGGCAATATTTGAAAAAGAACACACGTATACTAATGCCGTCCTTCACTGTGTCCGAAACTGACGGACTGTGACGTGACGTAAGATTTTTATTCGGAGTCTGTTCTAATTTCTGCGTTGTACGGATGCATTAAAATCAGGCTGACATAATCAGAGCTCTGTTGTCAGGTAGAACAGCTCATCCTGCTAGTAGCAGAACACAAGAGCTTATAGGACAAGCAACATGCTAACTATATAAACATGGATATTAAAGAAAATATCTGGTGGAATATAACTGAAAGGCTGGAGAATGATTAAGAGAAGGAAACTTAAAGAAAGCAAAAGCGGACAGGGAGTCTTCAGAGTGTTTAGACAAAAGGTGTAGCACACTTGTTGTGAAGGTCCCACTACGTTAAAAATCACATCTTTTTTTTGTGCGAAAAATTGTACTTTGGTGTGAATAGGCCGTAAGAATGTACAAGTTGTAAACCTGTCTATATACGGATAGATGTGTGTATATGAAGCAGTAACAATGCCTTCCGCACTGTGCCTCCCTCAGGCAGCTCATTCTGGATGGCCAGTGGGATGAGGTGCTGCAGTTCATTCAGCCTCTGGAGTGTATGGAGAAGTTTGACAGGAAAAGGTGAGGCTCTGTCTTTGTTTGCTGGCAAGTGCCTATGAAAGCTTATCATAAGTAGTGGTTTCCTGACCTACAGTACAAATACACTATATTGCCAAATTATTCGCTCGTCTGCCTTCACATGCATAAGAACTTGAGTGACATCCCATTCTTAATCCATAGGGTTAAATATGATGTCGGCCCACCCTTTGCAGCTATAACAGCTCCAACTTTTCTGAGAAGGCTTTCCACAAGGTTTAGGAGTGTGATTAGTTGAATTTTTGACCATTCTTCCAGAAGTGCATTTGTGAGGTCAGACACTGATGTTGGATGAGAAGGCCTGGCTCGCAGCTGTTCTGTCGGGTTGTGGTCGGGACTCTGTGCAGGCCTGTCAAGTACTTCCACACCAAACTTGCTCATCCATGTCTTTATGGACCTTGCTTTGTGCACTGGTGCGCAGTCATGTTGGAACAGGAAGTGGCCATCCCCAAACTGCTCCCACAAAGTTGGGAGCATGAAATTGTCCAAAATCTCTTGGTATGCTGAAGCATTAAGAGTTCCTTTCACTGGAACTAAGGGGCTGAGCCCAACACCAAAAACAACCCCATACCATAGTCAACCCTCCACCAAACTTTACACTTGGCACAATGCGGTCAGACAAGTACCGTTCTCCTGGCAACCGCCAAACCCAGAGTCGTCCATCAGATTGCCAGATTCGTCATTCATCAGTCCAGAGAGCACGTCTCCACTGCTCTAGAGTCCAGTGGCAGTGTGCTTTACACCACTGCATCCAGCACTTTGCATTACGCTTGGTGATGTAAGGCTTGGATGCAGCTGCTCGGCCATGGAAACCCATTCCATGAAGCTGTTCTTGAGCTAATCTGAAGGCCACATGAAGTTTGGAGGTCTGTAGCGATTGCGCATTATGCGCCTCAGTATCCGCGTCATTTTACGTGGCCTACCACTTCGTGGCTGAGTTGCGGTTCCCAATCGCTTCCACTTTGTTATAATTCCACTGACAGTTGACTTCACGACTGGACTTGTTGCACAGGTGGCATTCTATCATGGTATCACGCTGGAATTCACTGAGCTCTTGAGAGCGAGCCTTTCTTTCACGAATGTTTGTAGAAGCGGTCTGCATTTCAAGGTGCTTGATTTTATACACCTGTGGCCATAGAAGTGATTGGAACACCTGAAAACAATGATTTGGATGGGTGAGTGAATACTTTTGGCAATATAGTGTACACAAATCCTATTCATTCCTAATCACTACTTCATGTCACAGGACGTCTTTAGTTTTGAACCCTAGTGCAGAGCCAAAATGATCCTTATTTGCTAGGGGGCTCTGGAAGGAGTGGTAGACAAAGATTAATTTGTGGAGAATTCATGGTGTATTATGGGATGCTATTCCTGAAAGGAGAGTTAGGAGTATGCATTTTATGCACTTGGAGAAGATCACAATTAGCTGGGCTAGAACTGGGGAGTATGCTGCACAACTGGATGGTTTCCCATAGTGGGAAGCAGAGCACGGAAAATGGTGGGAAAATAGAAAACGTAATGACCAAAATGGCAAACAAAAGAAAGTGTTCTTAATTTTTAAACAACAAAATAACAAAAGAGAGTTTCAGACTGAAATATTCTTTACTCTTCTGATTCTTGACTTTTAAATGCCTTCAGTTCATATCAATTATCACTCATTTTCTCAGGATATTTTCAACCTTGACATTTCACAAGATTCTCTGTGTTTAATACTCTCTCCCTCTTTTTGAGGCTTGGGTATATTTTCACTTCTTCACAGTAATGTTTTATTTTCTTTTCCTTTTCAGTTTCTTTCATCTTTTAGGAACATGCACAGAGACAGACAATTCTCTAAAATGCCATATCAGCCTCTACAAAGGTGCAACAAAGATCTGGGTCGTAATCAGGTCTTAAATAGGTGCTAATAATTCAGTCAGCTTAATCTGGGGGTTCAAGTTTCCACTTGTAGGCGTACTCGAGGGAGGTGGTGCATGTGCTGTTGAACTTCAAGGTTACACGGTAGAAAAATCCCAATCTTGTTAGAATGCATATTTTAGTTGATTGATTTAAAACATTTTAAAGTTTCCATTTAAGATTTTATTCTGTTCTCTTGCTTTTGTTGTTAACAGCTGAAAAACAGTATTCAAATACAACGCTTTACAATTTATTTTCGTGTTAATAGATTTGAAACACTGGCAAAACAAAACTGTTTTCTTTACTTGGGTCTCTTGACACTTCACTTGACACTCTTCAGTGGGCAGTTCTTTAACAGAACATGTTGGCTGTATGAAAGTGTATCAGCAGATATTGCTCAGTTGGACTTTATAGAAAGTTGAGTTGCTTTTATTCAGTTTTTGTGCTTGAAGAGTGAGCTGTGCGTCTGTATCTGAAGTGGAAATACCAGATCTGTATTTGCATTTATAGATACCAAATAATAAAGTACTTGACTCAGTATTTGGTATGTCATGATATAGTTTTGATTTGTTTTTGACAGGTTCCGCTACATTGTTCTGAAACAGAAGTTTCTAGAAGCTCTGTGTGTGAACAATGCCATGTCAGCCGAGGATGAACCACAGAATGTGAGTACCAATAAAACTCTGATTTAAAGTTCCCTATTCATCCCTTTTGTAATAACTTTCACTGAAGAGAGTAGAAAAATTTCTCAGAACGACACACTCATAGTTTGTATGATATGGTGATATGGTAGTATGATACTGATAAAATAATACATGGTGTTATGGTACTCTTTAAGCTGAGAGGTTTGGAGGGTCACAGAAGTTATAAAGCTCTGGAATGATCTGCATCTTACTTAGTGTAAATTCTAAGAAGTCTATTAATTTTGGAGACTTTACAAAATACTCCAACTTCTTGAAGGCCGAAAAGTTCTACATTTTGTAGATAATGTAATTTGATCAGCGTGCCAAAATATTTCTGCTGTATTAATGTTGCCCCACATGCCAACAGGCTACAGTTAGACAATAAAAAAGAAAGAAAAAGAAAACTGATGCTATAAAGCATGTAATAGCTTTTACATTTTGACTTATTGTCTTTACAAAGGTGCAATTAAAGATGCATCACAGTTTTTGCCATCTGTTTCGGTCAAAAACGTCTGCCTTGAACTTGGTGCACAAACATGGCCTTGATTTCTTGTGAGGAAGTGGCTCATTTGCTCGAGCTCTGGTTCCCAATACTGCCCTCTCTTGTTCGTATCCTGGCTCTGACTAGGTGAGGAATGCTGATCTGATTTGTGTTCCACATGTGGGCAGAGAGTCTTGTCACTGCTGGGTTCTGAACTGACGTCCAGTCAGGGCAGTGATCCTGGTGAGGGTTCTGGCTGTGTTGTGTCCTGGCTTCCAGGTTGTGTGATCCTGGCGATCCAGGGTGTATGAGTCTCGCCACCAGAAAGGCTTAATTATGGAACTTGAGAAAGTACCTGCCAGTGCTGCTATGTTTTTATAGATACATTTACAGTATATGTCATTTGCTGCCAAGCCACTTTTTAGGACCCAGAATACTGGATCCTTGAAAATAAAAGGTGTCGGTTTGAACCCTCTTCATTCAATAAAAAGTGAATTTCCACATCAGAATATTTTACTTTTGCTTTTCTGAGACATTTTGGATTGATTTTGCTGTGTTTCTCAGTCCGAAGGCTTAGTTATATGTTCATCAGTTGTTATGCGTGGGTGTGGATTATGGTAATTGTATGGAAATTGTAAATGAACAAGCATGCGTACCTGATTTATGAGCGACTGGTATTGAACAAATGCATGCTCTACTAATAAATCTGATGTTTATGTGGCCTTCGTGATTCTGGCAGAGAGTTTTTGGAACGGTCCATTTTACAAGTTATTTACTCCCAGTTTGCTTGTCTTTTTACAAAGGTTTCATGAATGAAGACCTTAGTCTTGACTCGATGTGTCTAGCGGACTTGACTTGGCTTTAGCGGACAAGCAAGCCAGAGGTGGCCTACATAAGATAAATCTTTCAGCGTTTGACTCGACATGCTCAAAACCCCTGTGTCGGCCAATAATTTTTATTTCAGTGCATCACTACTTATAACAGTGAGATTGAGTAGGGTGATTGTTAAGCTTGTGCACACCTGTCGGCCAATCGGGTACAAATATTTTCACTGACAATGGTACGTATGTAGTAAATTCCTCTCTCCTCCGCTAGCTGGAACTGACCATGCAGGAAGCTGTAAAGTGCCTCCATGCTTTGGAAGAGTTCTGCTCTTCCAAAGAGGACTACAGCAAACTCTGCCTTCTCCTCACGCTTCCTCGCCTCACCAACCACGCTGAGTTTAGGGACTGGAACCCCAGCACGGCCCGTGTGCGCTGCTTCGAGGAGGCCTGCACCATGGTAGCCGAGTTTATCCCGGCAGATCGCAAGCTGAGTGAGGCGGGTTTCAGGGCCGGAGCCGACCGCCTCTTTCAGCTGCTGGTGAAGGGCGTGCTGTACGAGTGCTGTGTGGAGTTCTGCCAGAGCAAAGCCACTGGAGAGGAAATCAGTGAAGGCCGAGGTGCTGCTGGGCATCGACTTGCGTGTGGAAATGGTTCTGAGGAGCCTGATCTTAGTCTTCTCTCATGGCTCAGGAACCTGGCCCCCCGTGTCGATTTGCCCTCATGCTCTGCCTTTGAGCAGAAGGTTCCTCAATGTTGCACACTTGGACCGCTTGGGTGAAGCCTGTGCGGCGGCTTCACGCTGACTTACTCACGCCGCTCTCATCAGCAAGCTTTCTCCGTGCCCGTCCTCTCCCCTGGCGCCGCCCACAAGTCCTGCAGACACCTACATGTCTCGCTCACTAAACCCGGCGCTGGATGGCCTTTCCTACGGCCTCTCTGGGCTGGAGAGGAGGGGAGGGAACAGAGTCGCCGAGGCGGGGAAAGCTTCGCCCATGTCGCATTCGTTTGCCAACTTTCAGTACCCTGGAGGGCAGAACCTGAGCCGAAGTCTGATGATGGAGGAGTCGCAGTGCCACAGCATCTTCGAGGAGTCGCCTGAGAGGTGAGGTTCTGATTCATTCTGCTCTATTGACATGATAACTGTTATAGCTGCAAGGCACATCGTCAGCAGATCAGAGCTTTTCTGCAATAATGTCATGAATAGCCAAAAATCACTGTGTGTTTAAATATTAATTTAATAAATATATGTTTATGTATTTAATATTAACATTTAATAATCCTATAGCTGCAGAAGATCAGATGATGTCAGTAATACGATCAACGAGTTTACATGCACTTGAGTAATCAAATAATGGGAAACCTCTGGGTTTACATGGATTTCTAGTTTGCAACCAGCCAATGATCTCTCAGAAATTCTGACAATCTTTAAAATTTTATGTTAAATAATCAAATTCTTCATTTTCTTGAGTATATACTGTGTTTCAGGGTGTACTCACACTGAGCACAGTTGCCTTGAACCGTGCATGAGCTGATGACGGTTTCAAGCGTGCCCGGCACGATTGGGAGCACTCACACTAGCCACACTAACCCGAGCGCAGTTCGAATTGCCTAGTCGAGTCAGATTTATTTATATAGCGCTTTTTACAATGGAGCATTGTCTCAAAGCAACTTTAGAATTTTAGATTATCATCTAATAACTACGTCCAATCCCAAACTGAGCAAGCCTAGGGCGACAGTGGCAAGGAAAAACTCCCTAAGTGTTATGAGGAAGAAATTTTGGGAGAACCAAGATTCAAAAAGGGACCCAACCTCCTTGGGCGACGTAGATGATAAATTTAAGAATGAAACTCATTTATCTAAACTAATAAGTCATGGAGTTATTGTTCAAATAAAATGTAAAATATGTGCATTGGCATTAAGTAGTCCGATACACAGAGTCACTCTAGGATCTTGAGTCTAAGCAGGAAAGCTGTCGTCCCCAGCCAGGAGGGTGAGGGTTACTGTCCTCTGGTATGGCTCGTGTATGGTGGGACTGGAGCTGATGACGGAAGCAGCTTTAGTGAAGCTGAAGCAGATGAACATCATGTGTGGAGCTTGAACTGGTAGAGGAACACATCTCTGAGAGAAAACAGGAAATGTAATTAGCTATTGATTAAGAGCACAGTGTCTATTCACAATCACTGATGCCATGTGTAGCATGAGACCTCGGCAGCATTAGCTATAGCAGCATAGCTAGAAAGAGGAGAACCGGAAGGTAACACAGCCAAGAGGGATCATATGAGACATCGACTCCAAACAACAAACAAAGGACTGTTTACAATAGAACTGGTACATACACTTACAACCTCCATTTACAGCTTGTTACACATAATATGGAAAGTCATCCATATTAACTTGTAACTTACACACAACAGCCTCTAAACACATCAAGCGAGGTAGAAGAGTCTCTAGGTTAAACGTGAGCTAACGAACAGGCGAGCACACGGCCAGTAAGGTAGTGAGCTTTCGAGTGAAACTCCCACCTCTGCTAAGGGAGCCACAAGGTTGATTGGCTGTTGAGGTGACCAGCTGTTTACGGCTACAACGTCAGGAGTTACAAGACAGTTTTGTATTTCGTATTATAATTTATTATCATTTTTAAAACCTCAGCTGTTAAAGTGAACGGGTATTGATTGGTTGTTCAAGAGCATAATTGTTTAAAAACTAACACAAAGAATGTCTGATTGCTTACTGTGTTATAGCTTGTTGTATATAAAAATAAAGAAATAGAAGGCAGAACGGACAGAGAGTGTGAGAGACTAATGTTGCATTTTTATTGGTGCAGCTCCAGAACTGAAACTCCCTCAGATAAAATGATGGCTCCCCAGAACTCTCGCCCAGTCTCCGCCCCAGGTCAGGATGCCCCAACTCCCGCCTCTGCTGAGAAGAATGAGGTAAGCAATGAATTCTTCAATCAAACAAATAATATTTTGTGTGTTGAATGTTTGCTCTGATACCAAAGAGGCCAGCAGCAACTTTGAAGGACCTACAAGTCTGTATGGGTGAGATTGGTCAGTGTGTGCCTTAATGTGACAATCTCACCACATTTAGACAAAACTGGCCTGTAGTTTCAAGTGTCAAGATGGAAGCCTCTTCTAAAAAAAGCAGAACACTGAATTGTGCAGAACACTGATTTGAAGCAGTTGTGCTTCTGATGCCATGTTACAAAAGGTTCTATGGTCAGATTCTATGGCCAAGACTTACGTTTTGCACTGAAATACAAACACTGCGTTTGGTGAAATCCAAGTATAGCCCACCAATCAAAATACACCATACCTACTATGAAGGGGTGGGCAAAATGGCAATATTTTATCGTATCGTGTTAAATTTTGTTATTGTGATAAATTATGTGCTTTTCTGAGCATATAAAGGATTATAGTCAGTGCTTAAAGAACACTGAGCAACTACATATTTCATTATAAAGAGTGGAATTGGTCCTGTTTAAGTGGTGGAAATGCAGCACATTTTGAATATAAATCACTTGACTAAGTACGGGAATCTGTCACACTGATGCATTTTGTCTGCCATCAATTGTATTGTGATAACATCTTTAAATATTGTGATACAAGATTTTTACCATTTCGCAAACCCCTACTATGAAACATGGTGGTGGCAAAGTTGGGATGTTTCTTTTTAGTGGATACTTGGCAGTTGGTCAGGATTGGAGGGAAAGTGGTTGCTGCCAAACACTCCCAAATTCTTGAGGAAAACCTGCAGTTCTTTCGTCAGCTGAAGATGGGCAGGTGGCTCACCTTTCAGCACGATATTGACCCTAAAACACAGTTAAAAAAAATAATAATAATGCTGTAATTTAAGAATAGGATTGTGATTGTCCTTGAGTGGACAAGTCAGAGACTTAAATATTATTTTAAATATGTTCATGGAGTTGTAGAGAGCAGTCCACTGCCACTCAGATTTGAGTGAACTTGGAACAGTTCTGCTAGGAAGATTGGGCATACACTATATAATGTTCAGACCTCTTAGAGACATATCCAAAGAAACTAATGGATAAAATAAAAAAACATGGCTATATGAAGTATTAAATCAGGGCTGACCACTTTTTGTTTTGATTTCAGGGTAATAACCAACAATTATTTAAAATTATGATGTTTCATAGGCCCTGTCCACACGAACACGGGTATTTTTTTAAAACGTAGCTTTTTCTATGTGTTTTGACCGTTCGTCCACACGAAAACGGCGTTTTAGGTAACTGAAAACGGACTTTTTTGGAAAACTCCTTCCAGGGTGAAGATTTTCAGAAACTCCGTTTTCAGCGTTGTCGTGTGGACTGGGAAAACGGAGTTTTTTGCTTGTAACGTCACTTTGTGCGCCGTTATGTCCTTTGTTTACATGAGGCGATTTTGTGCAATAGCGGACTTAGCCAAATTAGTGCCAGCTGTCACACTGCTGACGGAACTTCTTACAAATCTACAAATACATTTACAGTTATTACTTTTTCATTACACTGAAGAGCAGAGGCGTCAGAATGCGCTACGGAGGTCACTACTATATCCATTAGTGATATGTCGGTCGCCGACCGATCCGGCTCTAAGAGTCGGCCTCTTTGAAATGCGAACGACGGGAGCCGGTTCCTGATTGTGGAGCCGATTTATATATTTTTTAATTTATTGTACATGTGGACAATATTGTACATTCCGACACATTGCTGCTTATTGCACTTCTTGTTAGATGTTAAACTACATTTCGTTGTGTTGTACTTGTACACGTGTAATGACAATACAGTTGAATCTAATCTAAAAAATATATATACAATATATATCGGACCTCTCGTTGGTGGGACAGCTTTGAAAACGAAGTGGTTGTTGAAGAAGAATGGCGAGAAAATGTTCGTATGCACAGGACGTTGCTGTTGTTGAGTGAGCTGCTTCGCCGGCATATAGGACTGCTGGTTTGGCACTGCTCTTGACAGCGACTGTGTGCGTTTTTGCCTTTTCATGTGGACGAAGTTTTTTTGTTTAAACAGTGCTTGTGTGGACGCGATGTTTTTTATAAACGAATTTGCAAACCCCCGTTTTAGAAAATACCCGTGTACGTGTGGACATAGCCATAGACAAAGAGATAGTGTGCAATATTGACCAATAATATATATTTCTCAATATTTTCTGGGAGTTTGTTGATAACCCTGATAAAATGCAGAACAAAGATGATACTTTGGAAGTGCATCTCTAAGGCACCATCATGATATTGAGCCTCAGTAATGTGCCAGGTTCGACGTCTGTTAGCCCAAATGCTGCGCTAGCAGGGAGAGTCTAAAAGACTTAATGTGATCAAAGCTTAACATGGCTTAATGTACTAAACCAACCACTTAGGACACCCAAAGTTGTCATAAGTACTTACTAGTTATAAGTCATCTTTCCTGCTGAAATGATGAACCTGTGATCCAAACGTAAAGTATTTCCCATTTAAACCTTCTATAAGTAAAACTCTTAATATAAAAATGATTACTTTCCGTTTGGATCACAAGTTCATCATTTTTAACTTCAGCCATGTACTTTTAGGTAGAATGCTAGCTTGATTTGTGATGCAGTGAAAACTCGATATGTCAGCTCACTGTTTTAAACAAACAATGTGTGATGTTAACATAGACGAGAAATGTCGCACAAATCCTACAAGAGTCTGTGTCGGTGCACACATGTATGGTGTCTGTGAGTGTGCAATAATGCCTGCTGCAAGCTTCAGTCGAGGTGATAAAATTTAGTGTTTACTTAGTCATAGGATGCTTTTCGTTGTTGCCAGGCTGCAGTTGCCAGGGTAACTGTTGCTAGGTGTATTGTGATGCTGAGTGATTGATTTGAAAACAATGTGAGTTGGGATTCCTCAGTTCAAACTTTATGAGTGTGTTTGTTGATTTTTCTTATTTTTTTTTTTTTGTTGATGGGTACTCTTTGTTTGTGTGTTGTCTTAGGAATTGCGCTTAAACAAAAAGAAAGCACGATCATCCTCCTTGTATCAAGAGTTTTGGCTGATGCTTTTTGGTTTTTTTGTTTTTTTTGTTTTTTTTTTTTTTTTTTTTTCTTTTTGTGTTTTTTTTTGTCAATGCTATGGAGTATATTTCCTTGGCACACTTTGGCGTTGTGTTTTTTTTTTTTTCTCCTGTTTTTGGGTGTTTTGTTGTTTGCTGTGTATTGTCATTGTTGGACACGTTGTGGTGGATTTTTTGTTTTTTGTCTTTTGTTTTTTTTTTTTTGTTTTTTTTTTTGGCTGATGCTGGTGGTGTATGATCGGGTCATATTTTCTTGGCACACTTTGGCCTATTAGTACCAACGGAGGTACCCTGCCACAGTACCTGTGCCTACCTTAGTATTGTTACTGACCAGGTCCATCCCTTTATGAGACCACCTTGTCTAACATCTTCTAATGGTTAGCAGGAGGTAACACACATGTAAATGACTAAATACTTTTTTTGCCCCACTGTAGTATCAATAGTAATATAAGTAGTAGTAGTTAATAGTAGTGTAATACAGTTTATAAAAGAGTGGCTACTGTATTATCTCAACTATTGCTATTACTATTTATGTAAATATAATTAATGAAATAATGGATTGCAGTACAGTGGGGGCTAAAACAAGTATTTGGTCAGAGCCACTGATTGTGACAAGTTCTCCTACTTAGAAGATGAGAGAGGTCTGTAATTTTCATCATAGGTACACTTCAACTATGAGAGACAAAAATGCGAAAATAATCCAGGGAAATCACACTGTAGGATTTTTAAAGCATTTAATTGTGTAAATTATGGTGGAAAATAAGTATTTGGTCAATAAATTTGGTTCAGCTCAATACTTTTGTAAACGTAACCTTTTGTTGGCAATGAACAGAGGTCAAACGTTTCCTGTAAGTCTTCACCAGGTTTGCACAAACTGTACTGTTATTTTGGCCCATTCCTCCATGCAGGATCTCCTCTAGAGCAGTGTGATTTTTTGGGGCTTGCCATTGGAAACACAGACTTTCAACTCCCTCCACAAATTTTCTATGGGGGGTTGAGGTCTGGAGGACTGGCCAGCAGACTTGAAATGCTTTTTTTTACGTAGGTACTCCTTTGTTGCCCGAGCAGTTGTGTTTGGGATCATTGTCATGCTGGAAGAACCAGCCACGTTCCATCTTCAATGCTCTCACTGATGGAAGGAGATTTTTGGCTTTAAAATCTCACTGTACATGGCCCCGTTCATTCTTCCCTTAACATGGATCAGTGTTCCTGTCCCCTTTTTGCAGAAAAAACAGCCCCAAAGCATGATGTTTCTACCCCCCATGCTTCACAATAGGTATGGTGTTCTTCTTCCTCCAAGCACACGACGAGTTGAGTTTTTGATTGAGTTTATTTTGATTTCATCTGACCACATGATATTCCTCCCAATCATCTTCTGGATCATCCATCATCCATATGCTCTCCCTCTCGCAAACTTCAGACGGGCCTGTACATGTACTGGATTAAGCAGGGGGACACGCCTGGCACTGCAGGATCTGAGTCCCTCTTGGCGTAGTGTGTTACTGGTGGTAGCCTTTTTACTTTGGTCCTGCAGGCTCTGCAGGTCGTTCATCAGGTCCCTCCATGTAGTTCTGGGATTTTTGCTCACCATTCTCATGATCATTTTGACCCCACGGGATGAGATCTTGCGTGGGGCCCCAGATCGAGGGAGATTATCAATGGTCCTGTATGTCTTCCATTTTCTTACAATTGCTCCCACAGTTGATTTATTCACACCAACCTGCTTGCCTATTATTGATTCACTCTTCCCAGCCTGGTGCAGGTCTAGAATTTTCTTCCTGGTGGCCTTCAACAGCTCTTTGGTTTTGGCCATAGTTGAGTTTGAAGTCTGACTGTTTGAGGCTGTGGACAGGTGTCTTTTATACAGATAACGAGGTCAAACAGGAACCATTAAAACAGGTAATGAGTGGAGGACAGAAGAGTTTCTTAAAAGGTCTTTGAGAGCCAAAAATCTTGCTTGGTTGTGGGTGAAAAAATATTTATTTTCTACCATGATTTACAATTAAATACTTAAAAAATCCTACAATGTGATTTCCTGGATTTTTTTCTCATTTTGTCTCTCATAGTTGAAGTGTACCTATGATGAAAATTACAGACCTCTCTCATCTTTCTAAGTAGGAGAACTTACACAATCAGTGGCTGACTAAATACTTTTTAGCCTTACTGTAGTAGATAGTATATGTAGTATAAATAGTAATATAAATAGCAGTATAATACAGTATATAAAAGAGTGAATACTGTATTAAACAACTATTCTATAACTATGGCGCATGATCCAGCAGCTAATGTGCCGTCTAGGTATATAATGTGTATGTACTGGACTATACTAACCAGAATATCCCAAGCTGCCATTGTTGAATCCTTGATCAAGGCCCTTAACCCACAATTTCTGGGATTGCACTCTGGATAAGAGTGTTTGTCAAATGACCAAATGTCATGTTGAATGATTTGAAGGAAGACATTTTAATGCATTCATTCACCGATTAGACTTATAAGTCCTATGAAATTGTTCCTCTTTCTCGGTCTGTAGCTGCGGGACTCAACAGAGCAGTATCAGGAGTACTACAGGCAGCGTTTGCGTGTGCAGCAACACCTAGAGCAGAAGCAGCAGCAGAGGCAGCTCTATCAGCAGATGCTCCTGGAGGGTGGAGTTCAACAGCAGGAGACTCCACCCACTGCCAAGCACAACCTCACTGATTCCTTTCTCAACAGGTCAGTATGAAGTATTCATTATATATATATATATATATATATATATATATATATATATATAAATATATACGTCTGTCTTCTGAAACACACATGGCTGCAGAGAGTTATGTGGATCCATTTGCAGCCAGATTGTTATTCCAGAACTCGTAGTAAGATTATGGATCATGAAACCAGATGGCATAGAAACCAGAGGGAGAGTACAGTCCAAAAGCAAGGCTGACAAAACACAAGCAAAGCTCAGAACACAGAGATCACAGGCAAATCAGAGATTAGGGCTCAAATGTCAAAACTATAAACATATCAAAATAACTTGACTTCTCAATGAATATGTGATAGTACTTTGTCTGTAGTCTGGTGAAGATTGTTGCATTGGTTCAGTCTTGAAGGACACAATCAATATACACTGTATGTATGTACTTTGTATGTACAACTGCAATCCAGTATAGACCTTTCGCTCTAAATCCTTTCGTTAGGATTTAAAAATGTTGAAAAAAAAGTGCTTCAATGTGTGCTTCAATGATTTTTTGTATTTAAAACCACAAAAAAAAGTTTTTATTCCATTTGAAAGCCATTTAAAGTGGAAAAACATAAGAAACATCCTGCCTAATTGCTATTGTCTTTTAGAAGGCTGTATTTGCCACAGTTTTTTTTTTTCGCTTGATTCCCACCTCTCCTGGAACCTTGACACTCGTTCCCTCCTACAACCATGCAGATTAACTCAGACTGCAATTTTTAGCTTGTTCACTAAAGCAGGCATCTAGTGTAAAGCTGTAATGCAGGCCCTACCCTGTACAATCTACAAGGCTGTGGATTTGATGGGTTTATTCTCTTTTGTTGTTTTTTGTTGCTGTTGTTGTTTTAGCCCATGACATCTTTGCTAAAAGTGACTATATATATATATATATATATATATATATATAGTCACTTTTAGCAAAGATTTTGTTGTTTTTATCATTAATTTACTGCTGAATTTCATTAAATGACTATGAAATATTGTATTAAATGAAGAACTCTGCAAGTAGGACATGCTGTTTGTTCTGGACATACTTGGAATATCCAAGGCGTTTCAACTGATCTAACAAAACCCACATACAAGGCTGGGCTGAGCTGACTTATGTGTCTGAGTATGTGTAACCATATCTTCAGTTTTAAATATGGAATTACGTGAGCACAGAGGTGTTTAGGGTGTGTCTCAGGAGCCTCTTGGGATCAGCTCCCCTTATCCATATAATTTAGTAAAACGTTGTGGTTATGTCTTTGTTTAAATGTGTATCTTATTCTTCTAACCAGTACAGTAAGCTTTCTGTTGTGTATCTGTTGTTTCTAATAGTTGTTAACCAAGTATAAAAACAGACCTTTTAAATATCACAAAGACTAATTCATACATCTACAATGGATTGGGACTCTGTCTGGGGTTGTTCCTGCCTTGCGCCAATAAGACAATGAATGAATGAATGATAATTCATACATACAATCTGTGTAAGCGTAAGCCCTATTTAGACAGACCTAAATTTACATGGGGCCTGTGAAAGTTTCCTTTTTACTCTGTGATTTTTCATGCGAATCAGCCCTGTCTGTGTTTGGGAATGTGGTAGCCTAGTGGTTAAGGTACTGGACTATGTACTAGTCCAGTGGCCAAGCTGCCACTGTTGGGTCTCTGAGCAACACCTTTAACCCACAATTGCTTGGATTGTAAGATTGTGTCAGTTGTAAGTTGCTCTGGAGAAGGGTGTTGAATGTAAATGTTTTTCTTTCTCATGCGCAGAGAAAGTTACAGGCAGAATTGCCTACTGTTTTCACCCAGCTTTTCTGGCCACTGCTACTTGTCATTAGATCTTCTAGTATGTGAATCCATGTCAACTTAATTCTGTCATCCTTTGGAGAAATAATTAAATAAAAAAAGATTTTACAGATATATCAAATGTCACATGCATTCTGTTTAGTACTCCAATTGATGCTCCAACTGACGTTAAGTGTAATAAGTACACATTATTTCTTATTATTATTCTCCAGAAATAAAAACGGAATGCTTTCATTAGATTATTTAATATAAGGTGAAGCTATAAGAGCATTTTATTTACAATTTGAACCTTTGTTTCTAGTCATTCTAAAGGAAAATGTCAGGACATCACCCCATGAACTGAATCTCAAGAGGAAGGTGGCTCATGCAGCAAGAGAACAATATTAATACAATATTATGAAGAGTATAACATTATCGATTCGTTATCGTTAACATTATCGATTATCGATTCGAATACAACATTATCGATTCGTTGTGTCGCATGATTCATGTGTCCCCCGCCTTATCATATCCGCTTACGTTACTTGCGGCACTTTGTCAACGCTGGGGAAAAAAAATACGAGCGATTGAACGAAGTGAGGCGGAGCCAGCGCGGACGCGGAACCTTCAAAACAAGTTAGCGTTAAGAATTCACGCTTCACACAACTAAAACATGTGTAACATGCAAACTTTGCAAAAGTGATTTGGCCCGGCACGGGAGCGGCACGGTGCTGATACAGCCCTCGAAACGAAAACATGTTTCCTCACTTCAAAACGGAACAAACTCGGGATACCGCGGCGACCCATGCCGCTGCCGCGGTGGCCGATGAGGATGAAGGGAGCTCAACAACAGCGCAAGTCACCACAACATCCCGAGTCTGCTCCGTTCCGAATCGAGGAAACGTAACGGTGCACTCACACTATGCGAACGGGAATAGCACGGTTGATGCTTGTTAGCTGGATAATGACAGTGTTGAGTTAACAGAGACAGATATCCTATATTGGTCAAGCTAGCCAAGTCCCTATTTATGCATTCCTGCTACTTTCAACACTGTCTGAGCGTCTATCTTCTGCGGCAGGAAATATAGTCTCTAAAAAGAGAGCCAGCTTTAGCCAGGAGCATGTTGACATGCTAACATTTTTGGATTGCAATTCAAGTTCCTAAAGAAAGGGAGTGAATGAGTTTGTATGTAGTGTTTGCATCAGAGATGCACTTATTTTTCTTTATTATTTAATTTGTTATTTTAATTTATTAATGAATTAAATTTATTATTATTAATTTATTGTAAGCACTTAGTTGCTCTGTTATTTAATGTTATATTTCTGAATAAAGACATGTTAAGGTTTTTTTTTTTTACCCGATTAATCGAAAAAATAATCGACCGATTAATCGATTATTAAAATAGTCGTTAGTTGCAGCCCTATAGAGAATATAAAACTGTAGAATATAAGACAGTAATGTAATGCTCCAATAGCAGTTACAAATGACAGAAATCCCCAAAGTGCAGCGCTTGTTAAAAATAGCGTTTTCCATAAAGACACCCGTCAAGAATTTTGTTGAGAGATGGAGGCGGCACAAAATTTGTCGGAGTCGGCCGCTTGTAATTCTTTATGCAGTTTATGTAATGTGTGGTTCAGACCACAGGCACTCCCACATTACACCAGTGTGATAAATAATTCACTGTCCTTCAGCTAATCACATGCGCAAAAGATTTATTGGTCATAAATTAAACTGGTCATGTGAGTGTCTGCATACCTTAATGCAGATCTAAGGTTAAGCATTAAAATTGACTAGGCTACAGAGAACAGAGTTAAAGCTGATTCTTCAGGATAACTTAAGAGGATAAAGTCTCTTTGTTTAGGGAGATTTTTTTACAAGGTTATAGTAACCTTGGCAATGAAGTATGTCCAGGTCTTTTGTGTTGTTAGAGGGAGAGACGAGAAAAGGATGAATAGTTAATTAAAGAGGCTGAAAGGATAAGACGGCCACCTGGGGTTCGCCAGATGGTGTACTGTGAGTCCAGGGAACAGGAAGGGATAGACAGACAGCCCCGGGGACATGCACTTTTGCACATTCGGGGTCATAGAAACATAAAATAACATATACGTGTTGTCTCTAACCAGCTCTGAGAATTACAGACTGCAGTGCATGAATAAAAGGATCCGCCTTCTCTTTTTGCCTTGCCTTTTCTCTTTTTGCCTTGCCTTTTCTTTTTCTTGCCTTTTCTTTATTATGGATTATTTTAATGGTTATGTAAAGTCAGTTTGTTGGAAATAAAAGCAAACTCTTTTGTTACTTTTATACTGTTTTATATATACTGTTATACCGATATTTAACCCTTGCTATACCTAACCCTAGATGCCTTAGTATTTTGCAGTCCTAGATATTCTTGGTGCTGCAGATGATTTGTGTTACTGACAGTGGGTTGGTCTGGTGTTGTTGATGGCTTCTTATTACACTATATAGGTACCCTTCATTTTATGATGCCCCGACTTACGATATTTCCACTTTACAATGGGAGTCCGATAACAAACATAAATACACATTTAACAGAAACCATACTCTGGATTTTGGAAGTGATACACTGTATGAAATTCTCTCACACTCTCCAGTGCTGAATGAGTAGCAGTCTGTGACACAGGGAGTGGCAGGAGTGATTAGTTTGAAATGTAGTGAGGAAAAGCCGTGGTCATTACAGTAATTGTCATTTGGTTTTTCTTCTAATAGATTACTCAATAAACTCCATGACATATTTAGTACTGTATTATAAAATAAGCCTTCTGTTAATGATTTGGCCAACTGTACTTTAATTAGCTGTTTTCAGAATGTTTAAGGTAGGCTACACTGTGGTATATTCAGTATATATTAAACTACTGAGTTTATGATAAATTCATCTTATGATGGATTTGTTGGAACCTAACCCCATCGTAAATCGAGGACTACCTGTAATTAGAGTTTTATTGTAAGATGATATGCATGTAGCTACACATTTAGTTGAAAGCACCCTTTGCTGAAAATATGGAACTGCACCCAACTGCTCTGTCACTATAGTGGTTTATATATATATATATATATAGTAGCCTAGCAGGTAAGGTACTGGACTATGGACCAGAAGGTCCAGGGTTCAAATCCCACCTCTGCCAGGCTGTCAGTGTTGGGTCCTTGAGCAAGACCCTTAACCCACAATTGCTTGGATTGTATGACTGTACCAATTGTAAGTCGCTCTGGATAAGGGCGTCTGCTAAATGCTGTAAATGTAAATGTATATATACTGCTCAAAAAATAAAAGGAACACTTGGAGTTATATTGTGTTGTTTAAGTGTTCCCTTTATTTTTTTTAGCAGTGTGTGTGTGATAAATCAATACACTTTCATGTGTTCTAATGTGCAGTAAAAACCATAGTATAGACTGTAAATGGTATACAGGTATACAGTGTTTAACTTCCATCCACTTAATGTTCATTTGTTTTAACAGTCAAGGTCTTAAAAATTGTAATATGAAATAAAAATCTGTCTTATATAGATCTAACTGATGACTGAATGACAGAAAACTAATAGTGAACCCTTGCGACAGCTGCTGACAGAACAGAGAATCAGTCTTGAAGGAAGAAAACAATAGCGTTCCTTTTCATTTTGGTCATTAATAAGTGTTTCAAATTTGAGAATAGACAAAAAGAAAAGAAATAGTGTATTGCACAGTACACTATATTAAATGTTTTCATATTGTGTTTTAATTAATATTACTCTTTTAAAATGAAACATAATGCGCCAATTATCTAAACTACTGTTTGCTATTGTGGTCATGTCCGGTCAACGACCTGTTTGTCCTTGTTGTCAGAAGTAAAGTTGGAATGTCTTTTATTTAATGTAAAATTGACAATCATGAGAAAATCGAATTGTGAACTCAATATTGAATGGAATCATGAGCAGAGTGTATTGTTACACCTTGACTAATAATTATTCCCCACGTTCTACATACCATATAAAAGCACTTATTGGTGTTAATTATAAATTATTAAATTAACTTATTGGGTATAAAAAGGTATTGTTCTGGTAATTGTGTTGTGTTTTTTGTGTTTATTACAAAGTAATAAATGCACACTGTTTTCAAAGCTTTGGTTGTCCAGTTGTATGGCGATGTAGTGCTTTTTGTAAACATTTTTAGTGTTATTGTGATTAATATTCACTAATGAAATAAATTGGTGTGATTTCATGCTAATTGTAATGTATTGTAAAAAACAGCTCATCATCATACAATGTGGGTTAAAGTTTCACTTGTCAGATAAGCTTCAGACAACTTTCTATGCCCATGTCCTGGTACCATCCAGAACAAGGTTTTATTTATATAGAGATTATATGACACTTTAATTGCAGACATGTGGATCATATTTAGTTAATTGAGGAACTTTTGATGGCAAAGTGGTTGCACCAGTACTACAGTGGGGCAAAAAAGTATTTAGTCAGCCACTGATTTGTGCAAGTTCTCCTACTTAGAAAGATGAGAGAGGTCCTGTAATTTTCATCATAGGTACACTTCAACTATGAAGACAAAATGAGAAATAAAAATCCAGAAAATTACGTTGTAGGATTTTTAAAGAATTTAATTGTAAATTATGGTAGAAAATAAGTATTTGGTCACCCACAAACAATCAAGATTTCTGGCTCTCACAGACCTGTAACTTCTTCTTTAAAAAGCTCTTCTGTCCTCCACTCGTTACCTGTATTAATGGCACCCGTTTGACCTCGTTATCTGTATAAAAGACACCTGTCCACAGCCCCAAACAGTCAGACTCCAAACTCAACCATGGCCAAAACCAAAGAGCTGTCGAAGGACACCAGGAAGAAAATTGTAGACCTGCACCAGGCTGGGAAGAGTGAATCTACAATAAGCAAGCAGGTTGGTTTGAATAAATCAACTGTGAGAGCAATTGTAAAAAAAAATGAAAACATACACAGACCATTGGATAATCTCCCTAGATCTGGGGCCCCACACAAGATCTCATCCCGTGGGGTCAAAATGATCATGAGAACGGTGAGCAAAAATCCCAGAACTACACGGAGGGACCTGATGAATGACCTGCAGAGAGCTGGGACCAAAGTAACAAAGGCTACCATCAGTAACACACTACGCAAGAGGGACTCAGATCCTGCAGTGCCAGGCGTGTCCCCCTGCTTAAGCCAGTACATATCCAGGCCCATCTGAAGGTTGCCAGAGAGCATATGGATGATCCAGAAGAGGATTGGGAGAATATCATGTGGTCAGATGAAACCAAAATAGAACTTTTTTGGTAAAAACTCAACTCGTCGTGTTGCCCCAAAACATCTGCATGGAGGAATGGGCCAAAATACCAGCTACAGTTTGTGCAAACCTGGTGAAGACTTACTGGAAACGTTTGACCTCTGTCATTGCCAACAAAGGTTATGTTACAAAGTATTGAGTTGAACTTTTGTTATTGACCAAATACTTATTTTCCATCATAATTTACAATTAAATTCTTTAGAAATCCTACAATGTGATTTCCTGGATTTTTTCTTTCTCATTTTGTCTCTCATAGTTGAAGTGTACCTATGATGAAAATTACAGACCTCTCTCATCTTTCTAAGTAGTAGAACTTGCAGTGGCTGACTAAATACTTTTTTGCCCCACTGTATGTAATGTTTTCACAGCAGTGGGGGTGAATACTTACACAATCACAACTTTGATGTTTTTGTTTTGTTTTTTTATGTTTGTGAATGATTTTGCAAACTATATTGAGTTTCCTCACACTGTTCTATTTTGTGTAGGATTCATGACAGAACTCCCGTTAATTCATTTCAATTCCAGGTTGTAACAATACAAAATGTGGAAGGGGCTAAATACTTGACGCAAGGCACTATAAGCATTTAATTGCATGTGTTTTACCAAAGGCATTTACATGTATATACATGTGTGTGTATATATATACATTTCAGATCCATTCAGAAATTGGAGGAGCTGAACGTGGGAATGGATGATTTGGGTGAAGAGGTGCAGGCTCTCACTCTACAGTGTAATGGTGGAGGAGAGCCAGAGATTACATCAGCAGATGCCAGAGACACACCAGTCCATCAAGAGGGCGCAGCATTTATCAGGCAGCAGCACCCCTCAGAGAACAGGGGGACGAGCCGACTCTCCACTTTCTGGCTGAGTCCCCTGTGCTGCCCTAACAGGTAATCACCATCAAAGCTGCAATAAAAATGTACAGACGGAGTGAGTTGGTGGAACCATTTAAAATTAGGACATGCTGAGTGCTGTGTCAAAATATAATGAATGTTATATTAGATATAATGTAATATATATAAATACATATTGCAGTTCAGCGATGCTCACATGGATGAAGTGAACTTTTAGAATCCTTGGTGCCTGTACAGCATGTGCCTAGTTGTTCTTATCCCTTTCCGGTTCTTCTTCTTCCGCACATTTCTGCGATTAATACAGCTCAAAACGTTTAACGTACAGACACGGTTCAAACACCTTTATGTAGATAATCACTCTGTGTGTGCTATGACTTCTGGAATCGATCCCATTTATAATTTTTTATAGATTTAAGTTTAAATAATGAAATTGCAACTACATCGATGATGTCACCACAGAGCACTCAATAAGACTCAGTGACCTGTTATTACATCAACTGATACATAAACATGTAAAAGTATTAGGACACGCCCCCACATGTGACCAAAATAATTAGGACACACCCCCGTACATGGCAAGAAGCATTTGGACATACCCCCGCACACGGTAAAAAGTATTGGGACACCATAGCAACCACCTAGCATCTGCCTGGGATACCATAGTAACCACTTGGGACACCATAGCAATCGCATAGCAACCACCTGGCAACACCATAGCAACCACCTGGGACACCATAGAAACACCTTATCAACCACTTGGGATACCTTAGCAACCACCTAGCAACGGCCTGGGGTACCATAGCAACCACCTAGCAACACCTTACCAACTACCTGGGATACCTTTGCAACCACCTAGCAACGGCATAGTAACCATCTCCCATCATAGCAACCACGTAGCAACCACTTGGAACACCATACCAATCACCGCACCGAGTAACCACCTAGCGACACCATTCTTTCCATTCTTTGCCACATTTCAAGCACTGTTGTAGTTCCTTTAGGAAATGCAGATCTAGTTATAAAATAGTGTCTGCAGATTTTAGTAGATCCTAATCTCAGGCAAAATTGATGAGTATTTAATGATCAATAGTCTGTAATCTGTAAGAACATCCAGAACAGATCCCCCACTTCCAAACCTGTCCATTTAACGCATAACACAATACATTCTGTGAAACAGGACATTCACCGAAACGGACGTTGACCAAACATCACTATAGTCACAGTCACAGCTTGCATATGATAGCTAAATGATGCCACCGAAAACACGAGTGGAACACTACCATCTACACAGCATCTCTTATGCCACTGCATTAGTAGCCTAAACTCTTAAACACAGTCTTTTTAATTTATGGAAGGTCACAGTAATTATAGAAAATATAATAATGTGCTCTTACAACCCTGTCTAGGGGAAAGGCATGACATTTAATAATATGATCGTATAATGGACCTGATACGTTTGTTCGACAGAATCCAAAAATGCATTGATAGACAATATTACAAACATCTCGGGAGATCAACCAGATAAAACAGAGACTCAACGAATGAATGTGAACCTGTTTATGTAGTTATAGGTGAGAGAGAATGTACAGGTAGTGGGGGACAAACACTTATGAACTCCATCTACAGCTTGTTACAAATAAGTAGTGGAAATCCATCGACAGAAACATGAATAACTTACACTTTAAAAGTCTTTAAACACATCAGCCGAGTGAAAAAAGTTTCTCATCCAAATGGGAGCTAACAAGCAAGCGAGCACAAGACCAGTAAGATAGTGAGCTTTCGAGTGAATGAACATAAACTCCGCTCTTAAACTCCGCCTCTACTCATGGATCCACAGCATTGATTGGCTGTTGAGGTGACCAGCTATTAAGTGCCGCAGTGTCCGGAGCTGAAAGACAGATTTTTATTTCCTATTACAATTTAGTATCATTGTTAAGACCTCGACCTTTAAGACGAATGGACATTGATCGGATGGACTCACTTATCATTTCATCGAGACTGCTTAGGCTGACTTAATAATTAATTCATCTTGTGTAATTGTTTTTGCTTTGAATATTTCTAGTGGTGTTTTAGGTGAGCTTGTGTGGGTGGTCTGTGGCATAAAGGTGTGTGAAATGCTTGGGTATGTGTGAGTTGTGTGTAAGAGGGGACTGTAAATCTTTCGTTTTGTCATACAGCATTCAGAAGGAGAGAGGAGGACAGAACGATGGCAGCCTGACATGCACTAAAGGAGCAGAGGTACCTAACTGGACATCGATATATATTTATACGTTTTTATTGCCATGCATTTTAATTACAGTTCATTAAATGTAACAATATACTGTAATAGCAAAACACTAGTGATAGAAATATGGACGTCACAGTCTAAAGTGCAGACATATTAGTCCGTCTCTTACCACTAGCAGTGCTTTTTGCTGCATTCTTAAAGTTTGCAAAAACAAAAACAGTAAAAGACGTCTACATCAGTTATGAAAATTAAGCCACGCAACTGATTGTTTCACCGAGTGTGTTTACTAATCCGTTAATAATAACTGCAGAAAATCCGATTTCATCAATAATCTGATCATTGAGTTTACATGCACTTGCATAATCAGATGATGGTAATCAAACTCTGGATTTACATGCAACCAGCCAATAAACAGAAGGATGGGATGTAAACTTCAAACTTGAATAATTAAATAATGAAATTCTTCAATTCTTGAATGTATACTCCATTTCAGACTCTCCCCAAAAGTGTGTGGCAGCCATTTCACGGGTGCTGTATTTAATGCCATGGTTGCCAGAGCCAGAATCTTCACTTCTTTTGGCCTTGATTCCATAGATCTGGCTGCTTGTTTCTCTCGTGGGGAGAGACACAAGCAGCCAGATCTATGGAAACAAGTCCAAAAGAAGTGACTCTTAGAATAAGCTGACCAGGCAACCGTGTTTAATTCTACTAGCTGTTTCTGGCACAACTCTACACACTACTGGTTACGTTTACATGCATGCGTGGACTGAGAAAACGGATAGAAATCAATGCTCTGGGAAATCCAGCTACTGAGTTAAATCCAGCTCTCTTTATTACATTTCTTAATTTGATTTCTAGGCCTCAATCCAATCTAAGAAATCAGATTATGCAGTTTACATGACCACTTGAATAATCAGATAACTGAACAAATATGATTATGATCAGATTATTAAATGCATATAAACACACTCAGTGTATTACAGTAAAGCTCTGCACACACTAGAGAGCAACAAAGTGAGAGGTGACCTATACTTTCCTCTGGAAAAACCCAACATAGAGCCAGAGCTGTTTGACTGTGACATGGAGTTCATGAGACTTGAATTAATATGACACTCCCAACTCAAGCTCCAGTACATTTGGGATGTGTGGGATAGTTGTTTGACTGGAATGTCAACATCCAGTTAGAATCTCAATACTTTTGCATGTTGTTTCTATTGTGTTTGGTGATTAAACCTAAAAATTTATTAGGATGAGATTGGAGTAGAATAAGGTTTTAGTAGGCCACATCCACAAGAGACTTAAGTCAGGGTTACTGTGATGGCGTTAATGCTGAGCATGTTGGCATATTCTCTGTGTCTTAGGGAGAAAAGTCCAAGGCAAAGTTTATAGCAGTGAGTACTCTAGAGGATACACAGGCCGTGCGTGCTGTGGCTTTCCACCCTTCAGGAGCGTTCTTCGCTGTGGGCTCCAACTCCAAAACCCTGCGAGTCTGCGCATACCCAGATCCGCTCGACACCAGGTACTCGCACACAAAAAGAACTTTATATTTACAGTACGATGTGTTTTATTATGTCATGAGCAAACTACTGCAGCTAATTTGCTAATGTAATTTTAAACTAAACTGATGTTTTGAATTGATTTGAAACAGTTTAGAAAATAAAATTTGCTGACTGCCTAATACTTTGTGCTGTGACAATTTATCTTGTCTCTCAATAGTGGGGGTAAGCCCCCGGTGGTACACTTTAAGAGGAATAAGCATCATAAAGGTTCTATTTACTGCGTGGCATGGAGTTCCTGCGGGCAGCTGCTGGCTACCGGCTCGAATGACAAATATGTTAAAGTTCTACCCTTCAGCACTGACACGTGCAACGCTACAGGTCAGCATAGAGTTTGCCTTTGTCTCTCTCTACTTTTTTCCTTTGTTCATTTCTGGGGCTTTCATCTGCTTTAATATCTATCTACTGTTTTTTTGTTTTTCCTGCTCTTTTATTACGATATACTTTATTAGAATGCACCTTTATTGCAAAACACCTGAGTTCCAAAGAAAAGACTTCTCCCTACTTAGTAATAGATATAAAATTCTGTATTCTGATACAGGTGTGCGCCGGTTAATGTTCGCATTACGTTCTGTGAAACAGGACATTGACCAAAATGGACGTTGACCGGACATTACTATAATGGCACATAGTAGTTTAGACACTTTGCACATAGTGTTTTACTTTAACAATAATATTAATTAATACAGATTATGAAAACATTTAGGCGCATACCTGTAATAGTATTAGCTGTAAGCCAACTGTTTCAAGGATTATACTCCTATTCCAGGTATGTTGAGTACTTTTGTTATATATTTGTTTCTTGTTTTTACTGCTTTATTGTGGTCACGGGGGAATCCAGAGCCAATACAAGAAATTCACAGGGTGTAGGCAAGCATGTACCCTGGACAGACAAGGATGTACCCTCTCTGTTTAAATGTAAATGTTGTTCATAACATGTACAACCTGCTTTGCAAATATTCACCAATCAGCCATAACATTAAAACCTCGAGGTCCCCCTTGTGCCACCAAGGCTCTGAACCATCAAGGCATGGACTCCACAAGACCTCTGAAAGTGTCCTGTGGTATCCGGCACCAATACATTGGCAGCAGATACTTTTAAGTATTGTAAGTTGCGAAGTAGGGCGTCCATAGTTTGAATTTGTTTGTTCAGCACATCCTACAGGGTCAACATCAGGAAGAAATTTGTAGACCTGCACCAGGCTGGGAAGAGTGAATCTACAATAGGCAAGCAGGTTGGTGTGAAGAAATCAACTGTGAGAGCAATAGTAATCTCCCTTGATCTGGGGCCCCATGCAAGATCTCATCCCATGGGGTCAAAATGATCATGAGAACGGTGAGCAAAAATCCCAGAACTACATGGAGGGACCTGATGAATGACCTGCAGAGAGCTGGGACCAAAGTAACAAAGGCTACCATCAGTAACACACTACGCCGAGAGGGACTCAGATCCTGCAGTGCCAGCGTGTCCCCCTACTTAAGCCAGTACATGTCCAGGGCTCGTCTGAAGTTTTGCCAGAGAGCATATGGATGATCCAGAAGAGGATTGGGAGAATATCATGTGGTCAGGTGAAACCAAAATAGAACTTTTTGGTGAAAACTCAACTCGCCGTGTTTGGAGGAAGAAAAATGCTGACTTGCATCCCAAGAACACCATACCTACTGTGAAGCATGGGGGTGGAAACCTCATGCTTTGGGGCTGTTTTTTTCTGCAGTGGGGACAGGACGACTGATCTGTGTTAAGGGAAGAATGAACGGGGGCGTGTATCATGAGATTTTAAGCTAAAACCTCCTTCCATCAGTGAGAGCATAGAAGATGGAACGTGGCTGGGTCATCCAGCATGACAATGAGCCTACTCCCAGACACACTGCTCGGGGCAATGAAGGAGTCTCCGTAAAAAGCATTTCAAGGTCCTGGAGTGGCCTAGCCAGTCTCCAGACCTCAGCCCCATAGAACATTTGTGGATGGAGTTGAAAGTCCATGTTTGCCCCAAAAACATCACTGCTCTAGAGGAGATCTGCATGGAGGAATGGGCCAAAATACCAGCTACAGTGTGTGCCAACCTGGTGAAGACTTACAGGAAACGTTTTGACCTCTGTCATTTGCCAACAAAGTATTGAGATACTTTTGTTATTGACCAAAATACTTACAATTTACAATTAAATTCCTTTAAAAAAAAATCCTACAGTGTGATTTCCTAGATTTTTCTCATTTTGTCTCTTAGCTGAAGTGTACCTATGATGAAAATTACAGACCTCTCTCATCTTTTTAAGTAGGACAACTTGCACAATCAGTGGCTGACTAAATACTTTTTTGCCCCACTGTACATGTCTAAGGAACATCCACAAAATTCCAGAATCAAAGGTTTCCCAGCAGAACATTACCCAGGGTATTGCACTGTCATTGTTATTCACTTCACCTGTCAATGGCTGATTGGTTTAAATTACAATTTTGTATATGTTTATATTTTATTCGGTTGAAATTATAAATGGCTGAAATAATGAAAATAATGAAATAATGATGAATGATTGTATTCCTACTGAAAAAATGTGATGGTTGGGAGAGAGCACAGACTAGTGGTAAAAGATATTCATTACATCCAGTGTACCAAATGAAGACTGTTGAAATCTGTAAACCACCTGTCCAAACATCAGGTGATTTTAGTAAGAGGTAGCAAGACTAATTTTAATATCGTTAGATATCTCTCTCCTCTCACTCTCTCATGTTCTTCTTGTTAGGGTCCCTGATCTGGAGTTCAGCATGCATGATGGTACTACTATTCGAGACCTGGCTTTCATGGAGGGGCCGGAGAGTGGAGGATCCATCTTAATAAGTGCTGGAGCAGGAGACTGTAACATTTATACCACTGACTGTCAGAGAGGGCAGGGCCTACATGCTCTTAGTGGACACACAGGTACAAGCTCACAACTACATACACACGTAAACAGTCACGTGCATGTACAGTACAGGTATGCATTACGTTCTGTGAAACAGGGACTGTGGTGGCCTAGTGGTTAAGGTGCTGGACTATGAACCAGAAGGTCCAGGGTTCAAATCCCACCTCAGAAGGTGCAAGGCCCTTAACCTAAAATTGCTTGGATTGTATGACTGTACCAATTGTAAGTCGCTCTGGATAAGGGCGTCTGCCAAATGCTGTAAATGTAAATGTAAACAGGACGTTGAATGAAATGGATGTTGACTAAATGTCACATAGTAGTTTAGATACGTTGCACATAGTGTTTTGTTTTAAACAATAATACAAATTAAAACACAATATGACAAAAAAAATTCTTCTGAGCTGTGCCATCTCTCCTCAGGCCACATTCTGTCTTTGTACACATGGGGAGGCTGGATGATTGCGTCGGGCTCACAGGATAAGACAGTTCGCTTCTGGGATCTACGTGTCCCCAGCTGTGTGAGGGTAGTAGGAACAGCATTCCACGGATCAGGTAAGCTTCCACTCAAGCTTCACTAAACCACAGGAACTAATACCTTATTAAGATGAATGCTGTTGAAGTTTAGTCTCAGATCACATCCAGCTGATCATGCAGTTGTCACCTGTTAGCCTACAAGATTTTTATGAAGATTATTAGAGATAGCAAGTACTCTGCAGGGTATTGTCTGATATATGCCTCGGTTGTAATGCTTAAAAGTTGTTTTAACCCGCTAACTAGTTCTCAAATGCTGTTTAACAGAGATGGCCGACTAGCTCTGCACAACAAGACTTAAAGAACAATCAGAAATATTTTGATAAATTCCAGATTAGGAGTGAGTTTTATTGCATTTTATTTTTATACTGAACACTGAACAAAAATGCCACCTAATTGACACATTACATATTAAATTAATTTATTATACTCCCTGATCATATCGAGTTTTGATTATGTTGCTACTTTAATGTTAACATACATACACTCGATAAACAAAGGCTCTCTGTATCCATGAGTTCCACATCTGAGGATCCAGCCAACATGGATCCTACATATTCAGAAAAAAAACATCCAGCAAGTTCCATGGAGCAAAACTTACACCTGCCACGTGCCAAGCGCTATGCTAAATCTATGTGCATGCATATCGTACTGTAGCCTCCAGCCATACACATCATCCGTCTCTTTCCAGCCCTTGTACTTTCAGCATTGTTTGCCTCATGGCTTGTTCTTTCATGTGTACACAATTTGTTTTTGTTGTTATTCTCTAAACAGTACAGTATAAAACTATATACAGAGGATTTAGATGTTATTAGAAGTCAGATATTATTCACTTATTTATTTATTTACATGTTTCACAAAAGGGCCTTGAGCATCCATGGATTTTGGTATCCACAGACAATCCCTGCAGATAATGAGGGCTGTCTGTACAACCAAATAAATAGATGGTATACATAAATAAACCACTATAGTTAACTACTGTGGTAGGAAAGCTTGTTTGATGTGCCAAAGTGAATACAAAAAGTATGTATTGTAAATACTATAAAACAAATATGGAGAAATCCTATAATCTTGATTATGATTACATTGCAATAAATAGTGCAGGCCTATGGGACTGTGGTGGCTCAGCAGTTGAGGTCCTGTACTCTGGACCAGAAGAAAATGGAAGCTATATACCATATCGACAAAAGTCTGCGAACACCCCTTCTAATTATTGAGCTCTGCTATTTCAGCGACACTCACTTGTAACACGTTCATAATATAAAGGACACATTTTTGGACTCTCCATAGACAGACAATGGCAGCGGAATCTGTTGTACTGATACCCCAGTGACTCTCAGTATGATATATTTATAGGTTTCCGCTTAAAAACAAGTCAGTTCATCGACTTTCTGCCCTCCTGTCCTTAAACAAAGTCCATAAAGAATTGATTGGCCAACTTTGAATGAGAACTTGCATACATCCTTTTCCTCAACTCCATCAGACACCTGAAAAATGCAGTGGATTGCCAAAAGTGAGCCAGGGCTTATTGTCTAACATCAGAAGCCGACTTCATAGTCCTGGTCCAAAATCTGGTGGAAAGGCCTCTTAGAAGAAAAGCATAAGAAAACCCATGTTTTCGATTAAATATGTTGGGTGTCCACCAACTTTTGTCTGTATAGTGTTGTAAATCTGTCTGTGTGTGAATTCATATAAAATGAATGTCTTTGTGTTCGTTTGTGTGCATTGATGCTTCAGGTAGTCCAGTAGCCTCAGTGGCGGTGGACCCTAGTGGGCGTCTGTTGGCCACTGGGCAGGAGGACAGTGCCTGCATGCTGTATGACATCAGAGGAGGCAGGATGGTGCAGACCTATCGACCCCACTCTAGTGATGTGCGCTCAGTGCGCTTCTCACCTGGAGCTCACTACCTTCTCACTGGCTCCTATGACACCAAGGTCATTACCACAGACCTGCAAGGTAACAGCCTACTGCACTAATGCTTTATATAGTAACAGCCCAAGTTCTACTTCTTCAACTAAAAGCATTCATACGTGTAAAAGTATGATTAGATCTTTTACCTACAGTGGTACTTGAAGGTTTGGGAACCCTTTAGAGTTTTCTATATTTAGATTTACAGCATTTAGCAGACGCCCTTATCCAGAGCGACTTCCAATTGATACAATCTTACAATCCAAGCAAATGTTGGTTAAGGGTCTTGCTTAAGGACCCAATAGTGGCAGAATGGCAGAGGTGGGATTTGAACCCTGGACCTTCTGGTCCAGAGTCCAGTACCTTAACCGCTAGGCTACCACAGTCCTATTTATGCAGTGTATGTTCCCCTTGCTTTCTTATACACGCAGTAGGCTTATCACAATATAATTTTAATTCTTTAGTTTTCCTTCACTTCATTTCTGTCTATTGTCTTACTTTTTGAGTTTAAACATGGATGCACCCAGATAGCATACCACAGTGGTTGCCCCTCTATAAAGGTGCATCAGAGATCTGAGACGTTTTCTTCTTTATCTTCTGACAAATGGCCCTGCCCTCACTGAATGTTATCTCAGCATCTCTTTGTTTTAGTCACTCAGTAGTCCCAGTTCATGAGCTGCAAGTTGTATTGCAGGAATGCAAAGTTTTCTCCACTATTTTTGCATATCGGCCTTATGAGTGCAGTGCAGATTATCTCAAAATGGCATTAATCCATCTCTGCTCTGTATGATAATGAGCTAAGTGTTTGCATGTGTATTTGTAGGAGACCTAACAAAGCAGCTGCCACTGACCGTAGTAGGAGAGCACACCGACAAGGTGATCCAGTGCAGGTGGCACCCACAACAGCTGTCCTTCCTGTCCTCATCTGCCGACCGCACAGTCACACTCTGGACACACAACACACAGAGTTGAATGTCGTCACACCAATCTGTCTACTGAAGAACCTTGTCTAAGGATGAAGATGTAAATACTGTGAGTGAGTGAGTGAGTGAGTGAGTGAGGTCATTATTTATATGCCGTTTTCCTCTTTGCTCTGTGGCATTGCTTGCTTGCCTCTTCTTTCTGAATCTTATGTATATAGTAGCCGTTCCAAAGCTTTGCAGGTGAGCTTGTCTAATTTCCAGAGAACATCAGAACACTGTAAATAAATCTGGGTCTACACTACATGACATAAAAACCTAACACATTTAACAGATATAGATTATTTAATATATAACCCCTCAGAAAAAGTTGGGAAGGTATGGAACATGCTAGTTAAAAAACCCGCAGTGTTTCTTACATTTACTTTGACTTTTATTTCATTGCAGACAGTATGAACCCAATATACATCATGTTTCTTTTCTGGTCAACTTCATTTTATTTTTTTAATAAACATCCATTCCTGCATTTCAGACCTGTAACACCTTCCAAAAAAGTGGTAATTTAGTGCTAGTATTGAGGTAAAAAACTAAATTATGATGTATTTTCAAACAGGTGATTTTAAAAATGACTTTGTACAAAAGCAGAATCCAAACAACGCTGAGTCTTTGAGGAGCAAAGGTCTGTGAGAAAACTTGTTTAAAACAATGTTCCTCAAAGAATTTTTTCCTGATTTGGCTTGTTTGGCATTGTCTTGTTGAGAAATGCATGGACGTCCCTGTGAAAGATGTCATCTTGAAGGCAGTTTATGTTGCTCTAAAATCTCAGTGTACTTTTCTGCATTAATGCTGCCATCACCGAAGTGTAAATGACCTTTGCCATGGGCACTGACATAACCCCATACCATGGCAGAGCCTGGCTTTTGGACTTGTAGCTGATAACAGTCTGGATGGTCCATATAGTCTTTGATCTGGAGCACACGACGTCCATTTCTTCCAAAACAGATCTGGAACATGCCAGTAGATTGGTCTGACCACAATACACGTTTCTACTGTGTGATGGTCCATCCTAGGTGCCTCAGAGCACAGAGAAGTTGACCCCACTTCTGAGCATGGTTGACATAAGGCTTCTTTTTTGTGAATTTGTCCATTTGTGAATGTAACTCTGTATTGTAGTGCTTGATAAAGGTTTGATAAAGTAATCCCATGTGGTTCTACCAGCTATTGATGAATGGCGGTTCGGAATCAGAATTCCTCCAGATTCCTTGAATCATTAAATTATATTATGCACTGTAGAGGGAGAAATATGTAAATCCCTTACAGTCCCTCTCTGAGGAACATTGTTTTTAAACATTTCATTAATTTTCTCATGCATTTTTTTGATAAACTGGAGATTCTCTGCTCATCTTTCTCCTCAAAGCCTTCCTGGGTACTGACTTTTTTTGTACCAAATCATGATTATAATCACCTGTTGGTGTCACCTTTTTGAAATCACATCATTTCATTTTGGTTTTACCTCATTACTAGCCTTTATTTCCCGACTTTTTTGGAATGTGTTGCATGCCTGAAATGCAAGAATGGATGTTTATGAACAAAAAAGAGGTACAAAAATAAAAAGTTGACTAGGAAAAAAAAAGAAAGATCTTGGATTCATACTGTCAGCAATGAATTAAAACCCAAAAGTAAATGTAAGAGACACGTTTTTGAGGTTGTTTGTTTTCCTTTAATTAGCATTTTACATAACATCCCAACTTTTTCTGATTTGGGGTTTGCCTAGCTATTTAGCAGTTGTAGAACCTTAGAACCTTGTTTTGCCTGTCACACTTGTTGGCTATTGTGAAATGCTACAAGTGAGGATAAAAGTGTCTACCAATGAGGATAGCAGGTCTAAGTAAAACAAAATAAGGTGTAGCAGACCCAAAATGTGACGTCCTCATGTGGGGATGCAGGGTCTCCAGATCTTAAGACAAGACAAGCGATATCAAGTGTAAGGTACTCTCATTTTCCTCAGATTTTGTGTCATGTAGTGCATATCTACTTAAAAATCAATTGCAGGTGTAGTTCAGCATGTTCCAAAGCTGGATCCTTGCCTTTAGAGGAACAGCTTGTCCTTGCACTGTGCATTTCTACAGTTTCCTCTTGAATTAAAGTTGCCCATCCCTTTCTGAGCCAAGTCAGTTATGTTAGACCAGAGAAAACAGAAATGCACAATGCATGGGGTTTGCAGGGCTGAGAGTCACTGGCTTGTGGATCTCAGCAGTCATTGTGTCCTGTGTGCACACATTCTGAACTGGAGTACGCACTGAAGCGTTCAAAACTTGTGCCACTAATATGTGTGTTTCCAGAGGCTTGTTCCAGTGTGCTGTGTATGTAGTATGGTGCCTTGAGTCGCTTATAAAGCTTTATGAAACACTCAGCCATTGCTCCAACCATTACATGCAGAGCAAGCTAACAGTCCCAAGGGGTTGGAGGCAGTTTCACTTGTCTTTTTACCATTTAAGTCCAGCTATTGTGGTCGATGAGCCGAAATTCATCCTTAACTCCAGCTGCTATTATTAAAACATTTCTTGTTTTGGTTTGGGGTTTGGTGGTAGGGGGGATTTTAATAGTGATTATTTGTGAAGCAGCCCTGGGTTCAGGGAAGATCATATGTAATTGTTAACATTAATATATTATTATTTTTATTCTTTTAAATATTAGGGGTGTAACGATACTCTGCTGCCGATTTGATTCACTGTACTGAGTTCACTTTTTTTTTATTTTTTTTTGGAAGCGTAAACAATGCAAATTTTCTTGAAGAAGTTTTTAAATAAAAAGACTTTATTCTCCTGCAATTAAAATAAAATTGAAACAAAGGATTAAAATGGTAAAAAAGTGCTCTATTGTAGCTTTACCATATATTAAATAACCAAGTGAAAACATTCCTTTTTTTATTTCTGAAGAACAACTATTCAAAAATGTGTACTTTTCTTGTATGAAAAAAAAATGTAATCAAAAGGGATCTTTAGAAGAAATTAGGAGTTCTAAATGTGTATGGGAGCATGATGTATGATTGTGCCCTCTGGTGTTCAAAAATGCAATTGCATTAGAAGGCATAATAAACAAGAACGCATGTGAATCTCTACACCCCTAATTAAAATACAAACTCTTTTCATTAATTCCATTACATTCTTTTCTGAACTGGCACTGAACTGACGGATCTGACACCCATTTTAAAAAGCACAATGGTGTAAAGTGAATAAAAACGTTCTCTCATTGGAAAGAGAATCAGAAAAAAGAAGTACCATAAGATATATACATCTTCCAAACCAACACTAATCAGCAGCTAATCCTGATGCTTTTAGCTGAGAGAGACTGGAGCTCTGAGTCTTTCTTGAGAATATCCAGAAAGTTACTAGCTGTGATTAGAGGTACAAACGCTGACCTAGAAAGACATTTTCTCCATTTTAAATTTAAACACTGCTTGATTATCTAGTACAGTGTTAGACATCAGTATTTGTGTTTACCTGGTGTAAAGGGAACATCTTGTTCTAAAGTCTAACACTGGAGTTGACTGCCTTTTTATAGTATCAGTGCTACAGATGTCCCTCTCTAACTATAGTTTTCTTTCAATATTTTATCATGATGTAGATTTTATTTATTTATTTGTAATATTCATTTTTATTCATAGTCATTTATTTTAACTCGGAGTTAAACTAACATATTGATATATTTATTTGAGCCTTGTTTTGTCAATGATAGTACAGCATGGTGTAGATTTTTCTCCACATTTTGGAACTAATATTATTAATGGCTTATGAACAAGTGTCTGCTGCTGTATGATCTAAATAAAGACTTCTTTGTCATTTTTCACCATAACAGTCATTTTAGCAAGTCTTTTTATTATTAGCAGTTCTTGTACTGGTAGTAGTAGTAACATACACAGCTGTGTACATCTGTCTTCTAGTTATATGCTCCCTGTTCACTTTAATAGGTAGAACATCATATACAGTACAGGTATGCATCGTTTAACATCTGCATTACACTCTGTGAAACAGGTCGCTGACTGAAATGGACGTTGACCACAGTCACATAGTCTGTGTATGCTACTGTAATGTGAATATAAAGGGTATGCTCCTAAGAAAAGTGTGTCTCAATACACAATACAAAACTAGGGCTGCGACATGTAGCGGCAGATTCTGTAATAGGTTCTGTGCTCCATCTAGATACAGTAAGTAATGAAAGAGCACATAATCTCACCACAGAGATTTTAAGCATTGAGCAGTGTCACAAACAGCTTGATGCAGTTTAATGTGAGGAAATAGAAACTCAAATACAACTAGAGAGGCATTTCCTGAAGAAAGTGCGAGTGTGATTGCCACTCTGCAATGGTCGACCCTGAGCGTACCTAAGGGGCCCAGAGGGCGTCACATGTCACCTCAGATTGCACCCAGGACCAAGCCTGCCGAATTTCGAGGCCGTAGGTAGAAAACTGACTGAGTTGCAGTCAATGCTCCCATGTTTCCCATTTGTTAACAAAGGGGCCAAATCATGACTTTGAGGGGCCCCAGAGCCATCACCCAAGGGCCAGTCATTGTCAAAATCACAAAAACCCTGTTCCATTATGACCTTAACTATGCTGCCAAATTTTCTTCCTCTAGCTTCAAATAAAATTTTTACCCATTCATTTCCCCTGTGGGGCCCCGCAATGTCCAACCGGAAAGCCCTATACAAGCACACCATTCCCGACCAGACCGGATGCATTGGCGCTGGAACGGGGTTGATCTCTCGAAAATTGCGGCAGTTGATAGCCTGACAAAAACGTGGAATAATAACAAAAACTAGAGAGGTGCATTTCCTGAAGAAAATGCAAGTGTGATTGCCACTCTGCAATGGCTGACCCTTAGTGTACCTCTTGGGTCCAAAGGGCATCACATCAAACCAGGGTGCCCCCGAGACCAAGCCTGCCGAATTTCGTGACCATAGGTCAAAAAACTGACTGAGTTACGGTCATTGGCCTGCCAGGGACCCCAGTGCCCAGCCGGGGTCCACAGGAGCCCCATGGGCATCACATGTCACCTCAGATTGCACCCAGGACCAAGCCTGCTGAATTTTGTGGCCGTAGGTCAATAACTGACTGATTTATGATTCGTTAACTTTTTGCCCATTCATTTCATATGGGAAAATTTGGGATTTTACAGGGGCCCCCCAAAGTCCGACCGGAAAACCCTATACAAGCACACCATTCCCGACCAGACCGGACACAATGGCACTGGAACGGGGTCGATATCTCGAAAGCTGCAGCAGTTGATACGAGTTGAAAATTTCGGAATGTTCAGAATCGGATAACAATAGTGTGATTGCCCCTATGAGCACTCACACTAATAAATAAATACAATGGCAAAAAATGTTTGGTGATTTTAACCACAGCAAAGCAAGCCATGTTCCAAGCCTGCAGAGCAGAAAGCTGTATTGGCCTCCTCTCTACATTAAAATGAGAATTAAAATCAAATTTCTTTCTACAATTTGTATTGAAAATGTACCGTATCACGGAGCAAAAACAGCAATACGTATCAATAAGTGAAATTTCTGTATCTCTGCACCCCTAGTAGAAAACGATTCGTAAATGCGTCAGAGATACCGCTGAAAACATGAGCGATTGATGAGGATTGAAGTGACTGATACGTTTGTTTGATGGAAGCCAAAAATGCACTGATAGACAGTACTACAAACAACATGGAAGATCAGCTGTGAATGTGAACCAGTTTATATAGTTATAGGTTAGAGAGAATATACAGGTAGAGGAAGCACTACTTACAGCAAGGCAGGCACATACACCTACTGTTGCATTTGTAGTCACATAACTCAAATATGCCAAGTTCATGGACTTTTATTTTAAGCCATGCATTCTCACCATCTTGCTTTGAACAGTGTTTATTTTCCTATTTCTTCTCTCTACAGAAACCCTACAACAGATAACTACATTACACAGCTAACAGTGCCCTCTATGGGATCAGCTCTGCAATTGCAATAAGTAGACACACTTGTACAACTTGTTACAAACACAGTTAGTATTTCCTATTATAATTTATTCTAATTGTTAAGACTTTGGTCGTTGAAGCGAATGGAAGTTGATCCTGTTACCTGTAGTTACACTTCATAGGAATGTAGTCACTAACTGAATACTATGGACCATGTGTACATCAACCAGAAGTTACAAAAACAATTGTTTTTTTAAGCACCTTCTTCTTTGACTACATTGTATTGACTGTCTTCAAAATTTAAAATATTTTAAAGAATTTTATGAAACCTTATGAGAAATTAGTTCATCAACTATGTAATGGGTTAATTGTAATTTCAGACTCAATTTAAGCACTACACTTCAACTAAAACTTTGTTTAAAAAATCTTTCTGAAATCTTGACTATTCACTTTTTTTTAAATAGTTTTTGATATAAAGTTAAAAAAATGTTTTTTGTTACATTAAATATTGGTGCAATAGGAATAGGTTATTATTTCATCATAAATCTGTATTAATTTATTTATTTTATTTGAAGATTGTCATTTGCAGGGCTGTTCCACTAACTACATTACACTAAACAACACCAGTTATGATCTAGAATATACTCTTAGAATATCTGAAAAAGCATTAATATCACCTACAATGTCAACAAAAGTGTGACATCGTTGACAACAACTGTACATTATTTATATTATAGGTATTATATTTTAGAACATTTCAATCAGAAAACAGTAAAACATATAAAATTAAAAAAAAATGTAAAGTGAATTTAATCATGTAATAAACTGTGCCCCCCCCCCCCAAAGTAATTAACAGCATCTAATTCAGTAAACAAAAGAAAGAAATAAGAAAAATACTTCAAATTTCACAAAAAGAACAATAAATAATGCAAATGTCAGCAACAATACCAAGAAAATATCCCCCACATCATTACACCACCAGCAGCAGCAGCAGCCTGAAGCGTTGATACGAGGCAGGATGGATCCATGCTTTCATGTGGTTTGCGCCAGATTCTGACCCTACCATCCGCATGTCACAGCAGAAAGAGACTCGTCAGACCAGTCAACATTTTTCTGTCGTCCAATTTTGGTAAGCCTGTGCAAATAGTAGCCTCAGTTGCCTGTTCTTTGCTGACACAAGTGGCACCTTGTATGGTCTTCTGATGCAGTGGCCCATCTGCTTCAAGGTTTGATGTTTTGTGCTAGACCATTTGAAGTAGAGGGCCAGACAGAGGCCAGTAGATATGTTAGATGGGTCAGCAACTTTCTATTTGTTGCTGTGTGCACAAGAGTGAAGTAACTCACTCCTCAATTTTCGGGGTATGTAAACAACGGCATAGTTTAATTTTGAGTAGGGGGGAAAGGAATACAATTACAGCATCCAATTTTAATGGGGTCCAGGGAATTTTTTGCACCCTGTAAAAAAGAAAAAAAAATTAAAACTCTGTGAAATTTATATTTTGATCTCATTATGAGCAAATTTGTTTTTGTGGGACACACATTTGTTTTTGTGGTAGCGCAGGTATTCATTAACTCAAAGTGCATGTAGGGCACCTTTGCAGGGAGTAGGAAGTCGTTTGAGGTAGAGCCTTAATTTTGCATTAGTTCAACAATTGTGTTTGATATTATACACACACCGCATTCAACATTATTATGCACATTGAATTTAAGTGTCATAAAGATGTAATTATTCGTTTTTCAGTTAAACTCATGGAAGTTATTGTGTGTTATGGCTATTTGGATCGCCGAATCATATTCAGACACCTGTGATAATTAGTTTCCCAGGTGAACCCAATTAAAGGAAAACTATGTAAGAGGGACATTCCACATTATTAAGCAGGCCACAGGTTTCGAGCAATATGGGAAAGAAAAAGGATCTCTCTGCTGCTCCTAAGTATCAAATCGTGCAATACCTTGGACAAGGTATGAAAACATTAGATATTTCACAAAAACTTCGTACTGTGAAGAGATTTGTGGCTGATTCAGAGAAACTCATGGTGTGCCTCCCTTCCTCCTCTGACCTCAACCCTATTGAGAACCTTTGGAGTATCTTCAAGCAAAAGATCTATGAGGGTGGGAGGCATTTCACATCAAAACAGCAGCTCTGGGACATCCTGCAAAGAAATTCAAGCAGAAACTCTCCAAAACTCATAAGTTCAATGGATGCAAGAATTGTGAAGGTGATATCAAAAAAGAGGTCCTATGTTAACAAGTAACTTGGTCTGTTAAGATGTTTTTGATTGAAATGGCTGTTTTGAAACTCTGTTGTGTATAATAATTTGGAACAGTGCATTTTCAGTTTTTTATTTTTGAAAAAAAAAATACTGTTATCATTGGGAGGTTTGTTCAATAAAATTCAATTTATACTCTAATGGTTGATGACTTAAATTATATTGACTGTCATGTGCATCAACCATTTAGGAAAATCAGAGAAAAATGTCATTTGCATAACAATTTGTTCATTAGGTTTGGGGTTAGAGTTAGGGGTTGGGGTTAGGGGCTTAGGGATTAGGGTTAGGGTCAGGGGTTGAGGGTTGGGGTTGAGTTAGAGTTAGGGGTTAAGGTTAGGGGTTAGGGGTTAGGGTTAGGAGATGTAGGGTTAGGGTTAAGAGATGTAGGGTTTGGGGTTATGAATTAAAATGAGTGTTAAAAGGTAGAACTTGAGTTAAAAATTAGGATTTAGGTTAAGGGTAGAGAAGTAAAGGGGTAGGTAATAAAATTTAGGGTTAGGAGATTTGAGGTTAGGTTTAGGGTTAGGGATAGTGTTAGGGTTAGCATCAGTGTCAGGGGTTTTGGTGGGTTATGTTTATGGTTAGGGTCAGCATCAGGGTTTGGGGTGGGTTAGGTTTAGGGTTAGGGATAGGGTTTAGGGTAGGGGTTAGAGGTCAGGGTTTGGGTTAGGAGATGTGAGGTTAGGAGGTTTAGGGTTAGGGTGAGGTTAGGGTTAGGTCTGGATTAGGTTTAGGGTTTAGGGTCAGCATCAGGGTCAGGAGTTGGGGTGGGTTAGCTTTAGGGTTAGGGTTAAGGATGGGGGTTAGGGTTATGGTTAAAGTTATGGTTAGGAGTTAGATGTAGGGTTTAGGGTTAGGGTTGGGAGATGTAGGGTTAGGAGATTTAGGGTTAGGGTTAGGGGTCAGGGATAGGGTTTAGGGTTAGGAGATGTAGGGTTAGGAGATTTATTGTTAGGGTTAGGAGTTGTAGGGTTAGGGTTAAGGATTAGCGTTTAGTTTTGGGGTTAGGTTTAGGTTTATGATAAGAAGATGTAGGGTTAGGGTTATGGTTAGGAGATGTGGGGTTAAGGTTAGGGTTTGGGTCAGGTTTAGGGTTAGGTTTAGGTTTATTGTTAGGGATATGGTAAGAGTTAGGAGATGTAGGGTTAGGATTAGAGTTAGGAGATGTAGAGTTAGGGTTAGGAGATATGAGGTTAGGAGATTTAGGGTTAGGAGATGTAGGGTTAGGGTTATTGGTTAGGGTTAGGTATAGGGTTTAGGGTTAGGGGTTAGAGTTAGGGTTTAGGATTAGGAGATGTGAGGTTAGGAGATTTAGGGTTAGGATGAGGAGATGTAGGGTTATGGTTAGGGATAACATTTAGTGTTAAGGTTTAGGGTTAGAAGATTTAGGGTTAGGGTTAGAAGATTTAGGGTTAGGTATAATGTTTAGGGTTAGGGGTTAGGAATTGGGGTTAGGGGTTAATGGTTGGGGTTAGGGGTTGGAGTTAGGGATAGGAATAGGGGTTATGGTTTGGGATTAGAGTTAAGATTAGGGATAGGGATTAGTGATAGGGGTTAAGGTTAGGGGTTGAGGTTATGGATTGGGGTTAGGATTGGAAATAGGCATTGGGGTGGGTGATTGGGTTAAGGTTAGGGATTGAGATTAGGTTTGGGGATTCAACGTTAGTGATGGGGTTACGGTTAGGGATTAGGGATAGGGATAAGGGATAGGGGTTATGGTTTGGGATTAGAGTTAAGATTAGGGGTAGAGATTAGTGATAGGGGTTAAGGTTAGAGGTTGAGGTTAAGGATTGGGGTTAGGATTGGAAATAGGCATTAGGGGTGGGTGATGGGGTTAAGGTTAGGGATTAGGGATAGGGATAAGGGATAGGGATAAGGGATAGGGATAAGGTTTGGGGTTGGGGTTGGAATGGGAATCAGGGAGGATAGGGATTGGGGTTATGAATTAAAATGAGTGTTAATGAATAAAAATGAGTAAAAATCTGTAACTTTTATTTTGAAAGTGTGTCACCAAGGGTAAGTTTTTGGTAATCATGTTTTGGTAGCAAATCAGACAACCTTCCCTTTTCTTGCGTTGTTGGATTAAAAAGTGTCTTAGCTAACGTTAACATTAACTGTGCTCAAGTTAAAAAAGTTAAGTAACATTTGTCTCAGACTGCATCTCAAACTGCATACTGCCACACTAAATAGTATGTCACTCAGTAGTATGCCACACTAAATAGCAGATTTCATTGAACATAAAACATAGAATATCGGACTGCCACATTTAAAATTTGGAGAATGATAGAATCACAATATGCTACTGATGCATTACTCTTGCTCCTAAGATGCTATGGTGGAAATATGAGGAATCTTTGCACCAGAGGATGAATGAAATTTCACCCAAAAACACCAAAACCTGGGGGTTTCTGACCAAAAAAAGTGACCTGCTCAGATCTTTTCCATATTGGCACAGCAGATTTCAAGGCTAAGTAAATGCAGGAAACAAATTTTATCGTTCTTTCACGCTCCAGTCCTGAGATATGATGATCTGAATTTTGAAGAAAATGAAACAATTGACATGGAAAATTGGACAGCCATATTTCAAATTTGGAGAATGATCGAGTCACAATACTCTACTAAGAGATTACTCTTGCTCCTAAGCTGTTGTTTTGCAAATATGAAGATCTAAGGACTTCCAAAATTTTATCCAAAAACAGCAAAAACTTAAGAAAACTTACGAAAAATTAGATTTTTGGGCAAAAAAGTGACCTCAGATATTTTCTATATTTGCACAGCAGAGGCCAAGTCGATGCAGGAAACATAATTTTTTTTGTTCTGACATGCTCCAGATCCTGAGATACAATCATTTGAATTTTGAAGAAAATAAAGTGATCAAAACTATTTTCTCTTTGACTTCCTCAGATCTTTTCCTTAATTGCACAATATCTTGTCAACATTAAGTAGATTTGGTACACGAAAATTTCAACGTTCTATCAGTATCAGTTCCTATACTCTACTCAAATACTAAGAAAATAGACTGATATAATTGAAAATAAAATGATCGAAAGATCTGGCGCGTATGCAAACTTTGATTTTCAGACAAAAAAAATTACCTTCTCAGATAATTTCCATAATCGCACAATATCTTAGTGACATTGAGTAGATTCGGTAGGCCACAATTTCAACATTCTATCACGCTCCAGGCCCGAGATATGAAGATTTGCAATTTGAGCAAAATAAAGCAATTGAAAGGACTGGCGTGTATGAAAACTTTGATTTTTGGGCTAAAATGTGACTTCCTCAGATCTTTTCCATAATCACACAATACCTTGGCCACATTAAGTAGATTTAGGAGGCACAAATTACAATGTTCTATCATGCTCCAGGCCCAAGATATGATGATTTGAAATTTGCTGAAAATAACACGAATGTGCATGAAAACTTTGATTTTCGGACAACAGAGTGACCTCCTCAGATCGGTTATATTAATCGCACAATATCTTGGTGACTGTTCAATAACCTGGATGACTACATTTTTAGGACATTTGACAGCAGAAAATTAATTTCTCAATTTATGCTTTATTTATTTTCGCACAAGCAAATATTACCAAATAATAGTTCACTACATCCCCAGCCAGAGGGCAAACGGCTATTAGTAAAACCTCTACAAAAGTAATGAACAAAGTGGCAGTACCAGCCAAAAACTTTTTAAATCTTGTGTTAGCAGACTAAAGCTTTTCTTAAATCCAGTAAATATATTAATACACTAATTATTAAAGAACTATTTCTAGCTAACAAGCATTTTGAAGTAAGCGACAATTAAATGTATTAGAATGTTTATTTAATGTTTATGGAAAACATCTGAAGAGGTCACTTTTTTGTCCGAAAAACAAAGTTTTCATACTCGTCGGACCTTTGGATTGCTTTATTATCATCAAATTTCAAATCATCATATCCAGGGCTGGGAGCGTGACGGAACATTGAAATTTGCGTCTCCTAAGTCTACTTAACGTTGCCAAGATATTGTGCGATTATGGAAAAGATGTGAGGAGGTCAGGTTTTTGGCCGAAAATCAAAGTTTTCATACATAGTCTATTTTCTCAGTATTTGAGTAGTGAATATAGGACCTGATACTGCAAGTAACATTGCTGTGTGCACCTTTGCTGTACCTCTGATTAGTAGATGAATAGTAATTACGTCATATGAATTTGAAAATATAGAAAACTCAATGAAAAATTAAAAAAACTTTAATAGATTCATTACTATCAATTAATACAATAATGTGCATTAATTTGATGGTGATACTCCTAAATCAGTTTAAAGTGCACAAGAACAAGATTTGTTTTTATGAAATTCCCTGTTTAATGAGCTGACACTGTAACAACAAACATTCCCATTAATAACCACATGCAATAATCTAAATACATTAAATATTGCAAAGATGTACCAAACAGTCACACTTTTCAGAGACATTTAAGTCAAGTCAGATTTATTTATATAGCGCTTTTTTACAAAGGAGCATTGTCTCAAAGCAACTTTACAAGTTTAGATTATCTCCTAATAACTACGTCCAATCCCAAATTGAGCAAGCCTAGGGTGACAGGGGCAAGGAAAAACTCCCTAAGTGTTATGAGGAAGAAACCATGGGAGGACCAAAACTCAAAAAGGGACCCAACCTCCTTGGGCGGCGTAGATGATAAATCTAAGAGCGAAACCAAAGTCATGGAGTCAAAGTTCGAATAAAATGTGAAGTATGCACATCGGCATTAAGTGGCCCGGGTATGGTGGGGCTGGAGCTGATGACGGAAGCAGCTTGAGTGGAGCTAGAGCGCATTTAATCTCATTACATTTAAAAATGTGAATGTGATGGGGGTTCAAGATCGTTTAAGTGTGCTATTATGTGCTATTGTGTTGATGCTAACATCTAGCATCACACCGCATGGAATTATTTAATTTAGATAATTTTGTCCTTCACACCTGTAAAAACAGTTTTCTATATATAAAACTTTCTTATTTCTGACATTTATCTACAACAATGCTGAAAACCAGAGCTTAGGAAGCCTTTATTTGTATGAAAGTAGTAAATTGTGTGTATGGCTGTGTGTGTGTGTTATTCGTGGTTTGTAATCAGTCGCAGCTCAGACTGCTGACAGCATATGACACGATTTTGAAGATGAAGAGCTCGATTTTGTGCTTGTTGATTGGTCTAACGGTTTGTCAAAATTTGTCAGATTTGAAGTCAGTCAACTCAGTTCAATTGTTGATCAGATCTTTAGCTCTAATATTTTGCGACCCTGCTGTTCAATTCTGCACCACCTGCTGCACGTGCTTTAGTTACTTAGTAACGAGAATGGGTTTGACTTCTTATTCACGGAATTTATTCAAATGCAGGAACGATATTTCGCCTGTAGATGGCGCTGTTCATTTTCACTCCAAAAACTGCGAGGACTAACAGAAAGGTGGAATTCACCTGCTCAAAACAAGCATGAAGTTAAAGCTGTTTATGTGTAGTTTTGTCAAGCCATAAATAACCACCTTGTTGCATCTGTCACTTATGACAACATTAATGTGAAATCTTGCATTTACATGAATTATAACATTGTGAATTTTATTCATTAATGCAGAATACCGTTCAACAGTCACCTCATATCTTCAGGTGATCTATTCTATGGTTATTCTAATTCAGCAATC